>JAQGAI010000921.1:0-16843 GCA_034696905.1 Lepidocyrtus violaceus | reverse complement strand
GTTTTAGAGAGCAAGAATTATATAGCTAACTTGTTTTTTGCCCGTATTTAGTTAGCATACTGTGCTCCCGTTGCTACTATGGAGGCCTAGAAGCAGAGTTTTTCATTTTGGGATTTTCTATCAGACTTGTGCCTACTACTAGTGCTACTTATGCTACTGAGCTGATTATATAGTAATTTCAAAATACAATTTATCTTACTAAACTTTACAGCATCAATTACAGCTCTACATTTAGAAGGCAGTTGGGCTATAAATGTTAAAACACATTAAAGTAAACATTAAGACCAGCTTGATTAGGCGTGTTGACTAAGACAATGAATGTTTAGTTACCTCATGTAAACGACAGTGGATCTGGTATTTAGCTACTGTACACTGCAAATAATTAAAGTTAATTTTACAAGTAGAAAATAAAAATGATACATGAAATGAAATTGGAGAAGTATACAGAAAAATGTACACACGATTCTGCATGAGTGTAAATAAGAGCTGATGCACATAAACTACAAGCAACATAGATTTCGCAACGCCTTTTTTTTTCAACAAAAAGAGGGATGCAGGGCTGTTTGCTATTCAGAAAAATGAAGATGCATCAAGCAATTACTCTAAAATAGTATTACGTGATTTTAAGCAGTTTTCTTCTTCTTCAAACAAATTGCGTACTCGTAAAAAAAGACTGTGTTGGAGTAGTAATAGTAAGCACATTAAATAAACCGGATGAACTCCTCCATATGATTCATCCTCCGTCTTATCATCAACTCAAGCGCTTTACTTACGATGCATCATTTAAGAAATGAGCGAATTGAGCGACAATTATTATTTTTATCGCTAAAAATCGGAATTTCAATTTTGATGTTGATAGTTATTTTAAATCATTCTACGATTGAAATCTTTTTGTGAGAATAGACTTCTTTCAGCGCAAAGACTCAAGCCATTGGAAATTCTGAATATAAATATGATAGTTTTTATTTTAATTAAAGCTTTTAAATAAATGCTACTAATAGTTTGCAACAAACCGATCACAATATTGAATCTCAATTTGTAAACATACAATTATTGTAAAGATTGGTGTGTGCTCAAATCTGAAGTAATTTCAGTTAGCAATCTGAGGAATTACAAAAGTGGTGCAGTTAAATAGTGCCGTTCAGTTATCAGAAGAACAGTTATCATGTCGAATAATAAATAGCGCTATAAACTATGAGCAATTTAAAGCAAAAAAAAACTTTTTTTCATGCATTCTAAAAACGCGACGTAACAAAAAAAAACGTTAAAATTCATGAATTCGAATGGCAACTTGATTGCTTGACAGCTTAACAGCTACGGAACTTTAGGTATTCAAAGAAATTGTAGTTTGGAAACAGTTGATTATGTTGGACATGCAGAATATCAGGCAATGCAGCTTCTACAGGCTCTTGTTCGTCGGCCACTAAAGTTAGATAGTAAAACAATGGAGACCCTTCAAAAAGACTATATGAATGATCATAATCATGATCACCGTCGAGTATTGCGACACAACCTGAGTTCACAAAATGTTTGGTCAATGCCCTTAACTTCAACTTTTTTTTTGATAACTTTGCTTCACTCGCTATCATTATTATTAACATCCTATTTCGTGGTACAAGTTACTCGCGGTCATTGTTATGGCAATTTGTGTGCCTTCTCTTTACATGTCCCTTTAGTTGAGTCAAAGGGCCTATCACATCCAGTGACTCCTTCCAATAATGCATACTTTTACATTGACAGTTCAGCAACGCCTTCTTGGCATGGCGTGTACATTCATGCAACATAACACCAAAGGCAGCAAGCGGTTCATAAAAATATGGAAATACATAAATTGCTTGAGCATTTTTTCTTCTTTACAAAATGATTAGCATTAAACAATCGATTAGGTTGAAGATGTTGAGCAGTTTAGTAGTGTACAGATAAAAATATTGTTGAACACAAGCATAATATCATAATATATATAATACCATATTGCTCCTTCTAACAAGTCCTATTTAATCTACAAATATAAATTAGTTAACTCACAGGGGCTTGCAATAGGATTCCATCTGCTTGATAAATATTTTACACATGTCTGGTGTCAAAAACAGTGGTTAATGTAAGGATGCAGACTCAATGCAAAGGGCAGAGACGAAGTCATGCCAAAAATCACTACAGAAATAAGAAAAAAGTTTTGTCAAAAGAGGCAAGGAGAAAAAAAAACTTGTTTTCTCGAGAATTGCATCACACAACAAGCACAACAACAAAAGATTAGTTGATCCTTAATGAAAAAGTTGCATTATTGCAGCAGGAGGAGTAATAATGTTATTTATTATTGCATGGGATGCAGATAGCATTACTATACAGTACCCCCTACACATGCACCCTTTGTATGACTACGTCCGCTACCTACAAGAAGGGCCCCCCTTCATTCAACAGATTGATCATATGACCAGTTAGTTTATTATTTTATATTATGAACTTGTAAGTAAAAAAATGTTATGCAATAGCAAAAAAAACACAACTATTATGCCAATAGCTGAAGAAAAACAGCGAAAAAACAACAATGAAGAAGTCTTTTTAAGGGGCAAGTGCAACGTAAGGTAGGGGAATGCAACCTTTCAGGATCAAGCCCTTTCCTAATGGCATGATCATTATTTCAACAAATATCATCATATCAGTTTGCATACTTTGTAAACAAATAGATGTTGGCTGAATATGATTGCAGAATCAGACAGGAGTGCATTGCATGGATCTGCTAGAAATTAAAGTAGACTTGAATTAATTTTTGTGGGCCTTATGCAGTTGTTTTATGCGTTATCATCAGTTTATGTTCCTATTACTATTCATACTATTACGATCATATGCTGTTGCTGATCATCGTTTGTTGTTATACGACACTTAAAAAAATACATTTTATGATGAATGAATTTTATATATATGTTTATGTAATAGTGTAGTCCCTTATTTCGAGAGGAAAACTGGTAGAGTTCATTCAATAGTTGGGCGCTGTGTTGTGCTCTGCAGAATGGTTTTTTGTTCTGTACAAACAAACCAAAGACTATCCCTTCATAATTTTTGTCAGACTCTGATAGTGCGCTTCCATGCGTCATGCCTTCAAGTGGTTAGCATTATTGTTGCCGTTGTTCATCCGCTCTCTGTCTTGCACAAACATCATCTTTTCAGTGACTTTTTGGTGGTGTTGGCAATGATAATGGGTAGGCTTGAGGATCATAAATGCAAAAAAGCAAGATAAAAAATTGACGATGATGACGACTGAGGATTGCATAATTCAAGAGCAATGAACGACGGAATGGAGTGGAATGCACAAAGACAGCTTATACAACGGCAGCGGTGGTCGTCATAACGAAAAAAAAGTAATCATAATAATCCTGTCTTGAGACATTCCCGTAAAATATTATATAATCGTAGTGTAATGGATTGCTTTAACGACAGCTCAAATCACAACCACATACCTTCTATGTACCCTTTGAAAAGACGAAGTAAAGGACTTGAAACAGGAGGTATACGTAGGACCATTGCTCGTCATGATTTATGAAACATACCAGCAAGAGCATACGAAAATGAGAGTGGTTTGACGGAATACTTAAAAAAAACTTTTGGGCTTGTGTGTAATTCCAAAGTTTAAAAAAACATTTAGTATCCAGTTAGCTTTAAAAATTTTATTTTTAAGAGTCATTTGAAACCACAAAAATATCTTCATCATTTTATCACTGCGTAATGTATAAGTAAGTAATTTTGTTTTTTGTTTTTTAAATTGTAACGTAATTGTCGTTGTCGTCAAAACTGTTGAAAATGCACATAGGCTACTTCATCATCAAAAGTTAGCAATCATCATTCGAGTTAGTTGTTATTGTTTACAATTCCTTTAAGGATGGTAAGCAAACTTTTTTATTATGAGTATTTAAAAGAACAACGTCATTTGTTCATCTTGGAATCAGCATTGTTATCTAGCATCAAATCACGATTGAGAGATGATGATGATGAGTACAGAAAATGCTGCTCACAATTCAACTGCACTATGACAACACATTTTATATTTTATTTTTATCACAATCATCGCTACTTCCAATTCAGCGTGATTTACTGAAACTCACAGAGTTGTATAATCCGTCTCGTTGAGCAGAGTTACCTAGAAATTTTTTATAGAAGTAATCCATTTAGATGTCGGTAATACTCCCATATTACATATTATCTGCTTGGGTTTAAGCATCAACATGAAATAGAGATATGACATACTCCCATTTTTTACGATTTAAAATTTAACTATTAATAAAATCAGATAATTTGAAGTCATTATCAACATGAACGTTACAAAAGCTATGAAAAAACTACCCTCTTGCTTGAAATTCAGGTAGGAGGATAAGGGACATTACCCATTTGCCATGAATGCTGAAGAAAGGCGACGACGACCAATGAAGAAAAACATAAAAAAGGTGCATGCATGCAACAGCGAGCAGAGTATTTTTCCCATTTCATTTCTTGTAATGGGAAAGGAAGTGTCGCAATATTACGTTAATTTTTCATTTCTTCATGAAGGAACATTACCTCATCGTCAAGAAAGAATGAAGAATCGCACAGCAATATGTTTTGAAGGGAGGTCTCATTCTTTTCTAAGTAGACGTCATTTGTTCATACTTTGGCTTTTGTATAGTGACTGACTACACACTATACCCTTTTTTACTGCTTCTGCTATTGCAGCAGAGGGAACCTCACTTATCTTCTTGTCTATTTAGATATCCCCTTAAGCATGACAAAATATAAATTTACCGATTATTATGAAGGAACGAAGAGTATTATATGGAATAATAGAATGGGATGGGATGCGCTGATAATAATGGCATGCATATCTGATAAGTTTCAGTTAAAGATAGTAATGGCAAATGACGATCATTGTTAAGGCTACAATAGCAATAATACAGCAAAAAAAAACTGACGATGAGATGAACAGTGATCAGTTGAGCCACTTAAAGTGCAATGGCATTACGTTACCTTCAAACTTAAACTGCTTCATAATCATAATCGCTAAAAATGAATTCCCTGAATGTACGCACACACGCTACGCAAGATGATTACATGCGTTATCCTCAAAAGATTTGTCGCCTAACGAATATTATCACATTTGGCCACTCTGGTTCTTAGTTACACACATTCGATTCATCCCCAAACTCTGGCAACCTAATTCAACCCTGTTTAATATCACTAAAACATTGGTTATGACGCATTGCAAATATAGGCTCAAACCTATCGATGTATCTCAATTAAATTCATTATTTATTGCAAACTTCTGATGGGTCGTATGCATCAAGTTATTGACATGTTGTCTTTTAGTGTCCAACACAAAATTTGAAGAAAAAAAAACTTAAGTATTTCAAATTATTACGCAACATTTCGTTATTTTTTTCAGCAGCCATTTTTATTTCAAGTTGAAGACATGATTTAAGAACTTCTCGTGTCCATATAACCTACGTACGTCGGGGGTTGTCAACCACTTTGATATATAAGGCATATGTGTGAAGTACTAATTAGTATGAATGGACTACCGTGTCGTTGCAGAAAGAGAGATGGAGAATGGTAGCAGCAGCCACATAGGTACAGACGTTCGTTAGTGGTTTTCCAAAGGGTGATACCGTACCGTTGGTTGCGAACTTATCATCACCGTTGTACAATAACGATTCCATTCACTTTATTGCTCTTTACATGTACATCCATCGCAGCATCGCCATCTCCTCCAAACAGCCACGGTAAGTTGAGTTACGCCTAAGAAACCACAGTCCTTTTTTGACCTTACCAAACACACTTGCGAAAAAAATTAAGGGACGATGAACCCTCACTACTTGCCGTTTCGCTGATTTGACTCACGCATGATAAGTACTTACACATTGCGCAACGTCAACAAATCTTGAGGAGAGTCACATAGTCCTGTTATATATTCTTTTTGTGATTTTGACCTTTCGCCTGTGGATTAACTGTCAGTTATAGCGCTTTGCTTTGTTTTTTATATCGTATAAATCGTGCGTCTAATTGTAAGAAGGAGATTGTGTAGCCTTATCGCACATATCTTACAACAAAAAACTACTGAAATCTGAATTCCTCCTTTTCGTTCAATAAAGCGCAACGCTTTGTTACAGATAAGGGTCTTTTAGGTCGTACATTTATGTGCTTTTTTTGGGAAAAAAAACAACTATCGGTTGACTATAAGATTACAATTTTGATGTTTCTTTTATGGGAAAATGGTTACTGTTTGAAGTCAATGTTGAAACTCAATTCCGCCATAGTATGCTCTAAAAAAAGTACTCTTTACTTTACTTTTAGTATGCTCTAAGTGAACATTCTAATTTCAACAGATAACCGAGAAATTTATGCTACTTCGTTGACTTTTGGTGAAAGGGATAAATTGGAAACCCATTTAATCTGTAAATTCATTCTGCAAAATTTGCATCGTATTCTAAAGAGAAATGAAATAATACAAGTATTTTTTTACTTCAGTTGAAAAAATGCACTTCATCAGTAAAAATTACAAGCAATAACAACATATTTTTCCGTCTGGTATTGATCAATAATGTCCCATTAGTCTTAACTAACTGTTTTGATTCTAGATTTTTGACAGAATGGTGGGGAAGACTTTTCCCCTATTTTTCTGCTTTGAATGTATATATAACGAAGTTCTTTCTTTCACCAGTAAATAAACAACAAACGTTACGCACGGGTGATGAAAACTTCGCCCACAAAAATCGACATAAACCATAGCCTACTCTAATTACAAGTTCGTTGTCGGTGGTCTGTTCTCCAGAGGAATGCTTCCGTTAATGAAATGAGCGTTTGTGAACCACGGCATCAGCATCAAATCGTAGAAGTCCTAAAAAATGTAGAGTAGACATGCAGATTTGCAGCTTGTTATGTCAGTCTGTGTCCAATTGTTGAAGAAAAAAACTAGACAGCTTTATTCAGCCGTCCAGACTGGTGAAATGAGGTAGAAAAATGAAGCAAATGGGATATTATGCTGAATTTGGCTGCAAGCTTTAATTTAAAGACATGCGAAATTTCTTCCAAGCAATCCAGACTACATTAAGGGGGATTATGTCATCGACCTTTACAAATCCTCCCCTCTCATGCATTCTAATGTTATTGCAAAAGTTTACAATCGTCAAGTGTAAACAAAATCACGCAGTTTCTTCGAGGCATATACAAATAGGAATATCTTTTGAAAATACAAAAGAAAAAATTTGTTTTTAAGCAAACTGCTTTATTATTTAACTCCGAAAGCTTTATTTTCTTTGCACTGACGTATTATTAATATCTGTTGCCCGTAATCCTGATATTTTGAGGGAGCTACAAAATGAGGAGGAGACAATGATGGGAACATTCATTTTTGTACGATACATTCCCCTCACTGCCCTACTTCGAAAACTATTGTTCATTTTATAGATTTCCATGCATACTTCATGCTGACAACATGTCTGTCCGGATCTGACGAGAAGTTCAAGATCCCAACAAAGCCTTCAGAAACCAGAAACAATTTATGCTAATAGCTTTTATTGCATATTCACAGAAAAATTGCTAACTTTCTTTTCCCTACCCATCTCAATTCAACGTTTTTTCTACCTTATGCTTATACCATGTGCTCCAAAATGTGTCAGTATGTTAGGCATGCAAAATAGTCAGTTTGAAATAGCAAATAGCAGTATTCCAGACTAAACTTAAAACGACAACTAGGTGTGTGTAAATTATTGTTAAACAAGCAATTTGCAGAAGAGTGAAGCGATCCCCTGAAGTGTTTTTATCCGGCAACCTTACAAGTCTGAGCTACTAAAATTTTCAGAAAGTCGATTCCATTTCAATTCGTTAAAGGGAAGTCTACACTGATTTCTTTCGGGGATTACAGATCAGCTTGTCTTATTTTTTGTGGCTAAACCTTCCATTATTTATGAGGTTATGAGGATTTTGATATGCATATTTTCTACCAACGTGAACTTCTGGAGCTTCTTCTTTTCCCTGTATCCAATATCCATCCTCGTTTTTAAGTCAGACAACGAGTTAGTGTATAAATTGTTTGGCACTATGTAAATCAACCTCATGCCAAAGACATTCATATTCATAAGGATAAGAATATTGTCAAGTCATACAAGAACACATTTTTCCCATCTTATAAAACGGGTTGAATTTCAAGTTGCAACTTTGCCCAAAAATGAACAGATTCAGTGCATATGTGTGCCGCACTTGGTTTTTTACCAGAAGGAAGTAAATGGATTTCCAGTGTTTGTATGTGATGCCATGCCGTTAAAAAGGAGCCGAAGAAAAAAATGGATAAAAATGAGTTGGTAATAGCGAGCAATAGATATATTCTCTGTCTTCTACTTGTCATTAGTGAAAACATTGGTCATCAACATCATCATCTTCCTCCCACAGATAAAATACAAGATGTGCACTAGTAGCTCCGAAAAAATCCTTTGACACATAATGCATGACACAACACTGCACAACCGACAACAAGGAATAAGGTCCCCTTCGCATCGTATCCTAGTCGATCTGGGCATTGCAGTTCGATTTCAAAAGATAGGTATTATATTTCAGATGGGTCTGTAGAGTAAAAAAAAATATCCCCACACATGAATGAAAAATGTGAGGGTTGGCTTGGCATTACTTGCGCAACTGTTCTCTGTACGTGAGATTGTTTGGATAATCCTTTTCATTAGTAAATAAGCTAATTTCATGATCATTACATCATTACTTTGTTTTCAAAGATTAGTATCGTCTTTCAACGGTTATAGGGGAAAACGTTTAAACGTTTGTTCCTTAAAACTAAACAAGACAATACAGAAATACCTACTTTGGAATACTAAATTAGAATGCTAAGAGAATTTCGCGACCCGCATCTTTCTGATTTTTCAAAATAACTTGGGTATGATGTATTTAGTTTTTATGTTTATGTTTTTATGTTTTTATATTCCAGCCTACTCTATTATTAATTTGATTGAGAACTATATTGGACTTGAGTGTGTTCTTTTGCGAACTGAATCGTTTGGTTACGGCTTTGGTGTAATTAATTCCAACGATACGAGATTATTGAATTTACAGCTCCAAACAATACAAAAGCATGCTTCCTTCGAATGTACATCATACTTCCCATTAAGCATAATTGCTTAGCTTAAATTCAAAAGGGTCAAATCCATGAAGTCTTACTGACAGAATCTGTGGAGACAAGAAAGAGTGATGGAACTCGAGGGAAGCAAGCACATGGGTGCAGTGCACTAGGAAGGACTAGGATTACCACAATATGATGATGGTGGCTGGGGATCATTTTTTATTTTCTAAAAAAGAAATGACATAATTCTGCATTGGTTTCACACTGCATGTGCATATTCCACTTTGTTTCGTATGGACTGACTTGAGTAAGACAAAGAGGGTTACACAGCATATCATCAGAAATCTTAATACTTTTTTCTAATGACCCCTTTTTCTGGTCATATTGTGAGGGGTGGTTTTGTCACAGATCGGGCGAGCATCTATTTTTCTTATCTGTTTAAAGTTGATGCATGCTATTAACGATTTTTTTTAAATATCACGCAATCGTTTTCTAATTTTTCGTCTAGCTGTATATTCGCACTAGATAAATTTAAATTCAATTTAATTTAACTGGTCACGATAAGTTACTCAAGGTCAAATTAAATGACCGAAGTTTAATTTAAATATTCATCAGACAAATAAGCATATTCACAGTAGGAATGATACAGATAGATCCATACAACAAGTTACTTTTTTAATACAGATGTGACAACTTTTTGGTAGGTTTGACACAACATATTTGTAGAGAATTTTTTAGCATGTAAATACAAACCAAGGCACTGGAGACTGAAACTTAAGTGCCTTTTGTATGAACCAGGAAGATTTTTTTAGGCATGCTGGGAAAAGGGAGTTTTCAAAGTCAAGCCCATCACTCATTATAAGTTTGTTTGAAAGATTTTGAAAAGAATGCAAGAGTTACGACGTGTGTGTAAATGATATTTGAGAAGTTGTAGCTTCACTCCCATCTCAAAGACTCCCATCCCGATGGAATCGTACCCTTTGCCGAAGACAATTTTTAGTGGTAAAATTTCCAGATTTCAATTGATCCTCCCACATTACAAATATCCTTCTAAACCGTACCGCATGTTTAAGGAAAAACTGTAGTATTGGGGAAATATCGGTGGATCGTGAATCCCTACTCAAGCTGAACAGACTGCTATGCTGCGCTGCCCCGACCGAAATCGTTTCCCACAACAAGTCAAAGTATCATCTTCATTACAATAATGTCCATTGTCGCTTCTAAAGTTACAATGCTATGCTCAGATTTGAGTTAAAAGCCGACGGTGGACTAAAGTGAAGTAGTCCTTCTGAAATTGTTTTTTACAAATGGGCCGCGAGAAATATAATGACAGAGATGGTTGTTTGAATCAAATTTCGTTCCTTTCTTACTGAACGAAACGGAAAGGGCAGAAATATTGCTTTCCTAGTTTCGGACTCCAGTTACCCATCTTTCGGTATGGGAGTAATGGGGAACAAATGTATTTTTTAAAGAGCTTCCTTTTAACAAGTGTTATGCATACCTAGCTGAGCTATTGGCGGCACCTTATAAAACAGTTGATACATCACGATGAACGATTTTCAAGCATGGTAGATTGGAAAGAGTATTATGTCATTGTTATGATAAGTGAATATCGATAATTGCAGGAATAACCTTATCTATGAAGACAACATGTTGTTGGAAAGGAACTAACGAAAAGAGTTCCCTTAAAAGCAAAAATTCATAATACTTATCGTTTGTGAGCTTCAAGGACTCGTCCAGAATGCACAATGCACATGAAACCACTTCCTTCTGTTGATTTGGCATCCCGTGATGCTTTAATAAGTATCGAAATTAAAGTTTCTTACCTGAAAAAAACAAAAAAAAAACATCAAATTAGGATCTTAAGGTTCCTTCATCAACAGCATACGTACCAGTATTTGTTAGTAATAATTCGTTTGTAATTGATAGCATATGAACTAGATTCTAAGTGTTCATGATTTATTTAAGATTATAAATGCCTTAATGTAATTTCATATTTACACCATTTTCTCGTACGGCCTTCAAAGTTCTTTCAATATGTTTAAATTTACTTTGGAACCCATATTTACAAAAAGAAATTATAGTTGGACTTGAGCAAGTTCAATGTTGTCCGGAATTGTTCGCACAAAATTTTCTAGCTAAACATCAGTTTCGGAGATAACGCACTATATCCGCAACATCATTCTAGATTCAGATTCAGAAAGTCTTGGTTGGTATATTTTAATTAAAGCTGATATGTATGTAGCAGTAGCATATATCTGCTTAAACATTTGATTTAGACTTCATATGTTTCGCCCCGACGGCTTACTTAATTGCATATTTTTTTTTAAACTGTGATAGATTTATATGTGGGTGGGTAGTCTGGTGTGAATTGAAGCGTACCTATGTTATTTCATAAGCTTCGAACTTTTAGCATTTGTCGGATTTTTAATAATCACAATATAACCTAAAAGAGCAGTAATTATTTTTTAGTTGGGAACATTTTGGTAAGAAAACAATATGCAAATAGGGAAAACAAGTGTTCATGTCTATCAGTTCAGTAGCAACAACGGTATATCCCATATCCTACATCCTACTACTTCCTATTAGTGGACAAATCTGAAAAATGTAATTAGTCTAGCTACCTTAACTAAATTATTTGTTGACGAAATTCGCATTTTCATCAGTTTTTTAACAGACACACGTTGCACATGTACTGTTTTACTAAATTATAAGTTATAAACGGCAAACGGACATCGACAAATGCTAAAACCGTTCTTAATCAAATTCACAATCAGTTGCATCATAAACATGCTATTTATGCTATACGTTCGCCGCGCCGTCATAGTAAATTTATCAGTCCATTACTGAGCATGCTCTTGTGCCATCCGCTTTAAACTGCAATTACCTAAATGTAAATTACGCATGCTAATAATTACATGATTAGTGTAACACATGCACGTGCATCGAATGTTCTTGTATAAAGTGTAGAGAGGATGATTAGCAGAACAATGGTGACAAGCTTATTGCAAATTTCCGACAGGTAGATCTTACAATTTTGTCGAATTGTTCCTACTACCTCCCTGTTACCCAACGCAATAAAACGACACAATTACAAATGCTTCCAACTTTCTGTTACCCACCCATAATACTCCCTCGCAACCAACCCAGCATTAGCTTATTCATTTTATTTGTGATAAATACAAGGTATTACGAACAAACCACAAGTGCCTCATATTTGTTTTACGTAATCCTCTACTCTACTCCTTTCATATTTTATAGTCATAATAGAGTTGATTGTTATCTCATTGCACTGTGTTTATCTTTTGCTCCATTATTTCAAAGTACAACAATGCTCATAATTTACCCTGTATAAAAGTAGTGATTCAAACAGTTTAGAAAAAGATATGATCAGAGCACATCATAACAATGGGGTACGCGACGAACGAATGGGTGGACGGCAGGCGGAATTGTGTTTTTGTGTGAAGTTCGTAAAGCTCTTGACACAAAGACATTGTATTTTGCTCTAGTTGCTAAATCGCTATCATTTCATTCTCACTATTATTCTTAGTCTTATTCACACGCTGCTTCATTACTATTAGCACATGCTATAAATTAACATTTTCCCTACCGAATGCTTTCTCATATTATCATTTGAAAAGGAAGGTGATGACGCAACAGTAGCAACACCCTATATATTAGAACATCCTCTGCGTATTTTTATTTTTGCAAAAAAAAATATAAAACTCTGTCAAAACTATGTCAAGCTATCTATGAAAACGTCACCAAATCTACAGCTGCAAATACGTCATTATTGCAGAACCTGCCATTATTTCCTAAGTTATAGTTGCATTGTACGTTTTCAAATATTTCTCCTTTTTTACTACTTTACCATGCAAAATATGTGAATGTGTTTTGCATATTTTACTTCACCTTATTGGTAGTTGACACATAGGAAACTATTTTCTGACTAAACAACAGATTCCGCTGATTTCAAAGGGTACTATTACACATTATTACTTTCAACCGTTGCATTTCTAATCGTGGCAAAAAATAATAGTGTAGATCCAATGGTACATATTATTAATTGCTGAGCATGCTAAATTTCCGATTAACGAGGAAAAAGTTATGCGAATCTTTGTTAATTGTAAAGTATTAGAACAATTTCTGTTAAAAAAATCTCACTTTCAAATTCTATGGAATGGATAAAAGAAATTGATTTTGAAACCCTAAACTAATCTTAAATCTTCTGGAAATTAATTAAACAATAAAGAATATTATTAGGACAAAACAAAGGGGGCTTATATTTGAAATTTTGTGTTGGGAAGGTGTTTTATACAATTATTTCTAGAACGCTTTTTCCAGAATCAGACTTTTTATACAATTTTCATGCCTCACACAATCGTAATGGGATTAGTTACTGTCTTGTTTGCTAGCCAGCTTCAAATTTCTTATTGCTAGTTGACATATCAGTGAAGAGGTTTCATCAAATTTTTATAATCAATATTGAGTTTCCCAAATTATCTGAAAACTTCTTTAACATTTCTTTAAAACGGAGGTTTGATTTATCGAGGGTTTATAACTTATTTTTGGGTTTTAAGAGAAGGCTTGAAATTGAGATAACCGTTAATAGGAGTGATGATTGTTTTAGAGGAAATACGGTAGGTATACCTATATATGTCACATGCGACCCATCTTAAAAATCAAAGATTAATTCGTTAGACAGACATGTTTTCATCGTACTTCTTACAACTTAAACAACGACCCAAGAACAACGACATTTTTTTCTGTCGGATGAAGGACATCCTTCTAGTAATTATTTTGAAATATTGTTTTCCATTTGCCATCTAAGCATTAGTATTTCGGAACAAGTATTTACCTCCCATTCTTTAAAGACACTACATAGCAAAAAGACATCCTAACATACTTGGTATATATGAGTTTTATATATTCAAAGAAAAAAACTTGGCAAAAACGAGCATGTAGTATTACAGACGCTGGATAACACTACTACTACGACAGCTCAGAAAGTATGTTATCAGGTATATTTTCTTTCCATACATTTGATTTGAGGCGGAAGACTAACAAAGCCACCACTATTTTGTCTAATCCTCTTTTTTCACACACTTTAGGTTTTCCCGTCAGTTAAGTTAAGTAGTAATGCAAATAGTTCAGAAGAGAGAGTGTTAACGTGTGTGTCAAAACAACAATTGTCCGAGAGAGAAATTGGTCCTGGCAATGTACCAAAATGTATTTTAAAGAATTCTATAAAAACGTCAACCTGATAAAAAGGTAACAGAAGTACCTTCATAGTATTTATTGCAGTTCAAGAAAAGCAAAATAATTAACTTTATGTTAGTCATGTTCAATTAGTTTGTCCGTGAAGTACAGATCTACGTAGGTATGCATCTACATAAAATTTCAGTTAAAAATATCTGGAGAAGCTAGTAGCCAGATTTTATAACTGGTAGACTAATTGTAAGAAATGAGAAATGTAATTTAGGGAAATATGGACGGACTATTAGCCTAGAGATTTACCAACTACTTTTTTAAACAAATAAAGTCAATGCATAAAGTCTGGAATTTAGACAAATCGATGTTATAAAAAGACTGGTTAAATAATGTTTTTAAATTTCTGTGAGTGTAAATTAATCCTTTTCCCGAATGTAAAAATGCTTGCCTGACCTGACTGACCTTGGACGCAGCAGAAGGCTTTGTTTGAGTTTTAGAGATTGAATTAACATTTGTCACATTACAGTTATTTTCCAAAATCAGTGTAATTATTTGTTAGACATCTAATTTGAAACATTTTAGACGATTTAAACTAAAAAAGCTATACAAATGGACGTAGACCGATTATATGAAAATGTATTGTTATTGTGTACCCTAACAGAAAAGTTTTGAGGTAGTTAATAATTATAATGAGGTTAGATATCTCCCCTAACCGTTTATTGGTCTACAATAAAAATGGGTTGCTTGGTTTGCTTACTTTGGGTATGAAATTGTTAAATACAAAAATGTTAGTTATGATATTTTTATTACTAGGTCTATGCACGAATTTTATAAGAAATTCGATTAGCCAGACGGTAACAACTACCCTTACCTTTCATAGATTGGTTATCCGCTGTGTTGCCATTCATTCCTGACATTTCAGGATGTCCGTGTCCGTGCTGTCCCATTTCATTCATTCCTTGATTCATCGGGGCAGAAAGTTTTTCTGGAACAATAAAAAATGATTTTGATTCACAACAGAAAATAGATAAAAAAAAATATGTATTTTCCCTAACAACAAATATTATGAATCGAAGCGTTTTTTAATAATAATACAATTATACATTTGTTAAATATAGTTTCAGATGATTCGAATATAAACAAGTTTCAATAATTTATTTTAAGACAATCTCGAAAAAAATAATGTCAAACACCCAAAGGCATTTTAAGAGTAATAATAATTATTATAATTATCAGGTTACCAATACAACCGTAAGATTTCAGGTTACAATATATTACAATTCTAAATATTCAAATCGTTGTATTATAAAATGAAATGGAAAGTAAGCAGTATGCTTTTTTAACATCCCCAGTTACTCCTTATACGTTTGAAAACCGTTTTTATCGATGTGTTAAATTCCCAATTGCTATACACGTAAAAATATGTTATATCTATTATTAAATATTAATTACATATATTAAATATACACATCCAGAAACATCACAGATTTCTAAAAACAAATGACAGCAGAGCACTGCAATGTGGCGAATTGCCCTGGTAGAATTTGCTATGGCTGTTAAATAATATTTAGTCAAAACTAGCAGTCCTGATTGACAATCGCTGGTTGTTTAGGAGCTATATCTGTGCGATTTTGTTTTTTGATTTACAACAATTCTAGATTCTATCGATCATCGCTACTAAATATAATTCATTTTCTCACCAAAAACTATTAAGGAGATTTCCTACAATGCTCGTTCATAAGCCGCATTTATATAGTTGCGATATCAGTTCGATTCAGGAATTAATTCAAACAGCCGAAATGAGAGTTCGGTGTAGCTACGATTTTGCAGAAATATTTCAGACTAGGTTAAGCCAGCCGCTTCGCCGACAGATCATTTTGATAAGATAATGTAGATAAAATTAACCTAAAAAATCAAGTACATCACACCACGTTAAAGGCAAACTGAATCTAACATTCGATACTTAAATACTGACGATAGCTTGAAAAATACGATCCAATAATGTCCCACACCCTAACACCCCAGTGAGGTCACCGTCCCCTGTACCTCCGAATTTTCACATTATTCAAGGGAGTCCCCTGTATCCCAATCGCTGAAGTCAAAAGCGGGTGTCCATGTCCACCATGCCCCAACTCAGCATTCCTCAAGAGAGCCACCGCACTCCCAACTTTTCATTCAATTTAGTCATACCATAAACCGTAAAATAAATTTGACCCTTGACTGCTAACCTTAACGGTAGCTAGTTAAGTTTTTTAAATAGGCGTGACAAATGCGATCGAACAATACCCCACACAATATGTTTTCAACGAATTTGACGTTTCACTCTTGACTGCTAGCGTCAATAGTAGTAGCATCCCACATAAGTTTTAACTTGGCTACTTCTTCTTCTTCTTCTTATGCTACAGAATTACAGATCCTGTACATTTCTTATGCTACAGCATTACAGATCCTGTACATTTCTTATGCTACGGCATTACAGATCCTGTACATTTCTTATGCTACAGCATTACAGATCCTGTACATTTCTTATGCTACAGCATTACAGAT
>JAQGAI010000920.1:0-16850 GCA_034696905.1 Lepidocyrtus violaceus | reverse complement strand
TACTCAAGTAATGTAATATGGAAGGCCATTTATCAAATCAAGGTTTGCATGCAAATATATCCCCGAATAATATCTCATTCAGGATTGACTCATCACCATGGTCATAAACACGGTTAGTTAGCTAGAATCATGCTATCTATTAAAGACGAAATAACGATCATCTGAAATGGAATGTATCCTGGAGAGTAGTAATATTGAGACAAATAACTGGGAGCAAACTAATAGTGCACAGTATTGCGAAATTCCTTCGGTCGGACGAAACATTTTACCATATTGGCAACATTTGTCGTATACCCTCAAAATTGGCTTTCTATTAGTGTCCACTGCAACAACGATGAAAATTAATGACGACCGATGACGATAACAATCTCTTATGAAATGTGATAGTGATGATGACGATCATCATAACCCTCTACCGTGCTTAGAAGTTTCTCTGATTGACAGTAAAAACCTCTTGGATGACTTCCTCAGTGAAGCCATTTCAAAAATTGATGTCACCCATTTCCCAAATAACAATAGAGGAAAAGAAAGCCCATTAGTCCATCTCATATTCTTATTGCTATTATTGATTTCATTTCATATGAGAACATTCTGGAATTTCATTTCATATATCTTTTGATTTGCTGTTTCCAGGATGTCTTGTCAAATCATCTATTAGGAACAAATGAGCGGAGTATGGGTATTTCGTCGAAGTTGAGTTGAACAGGAATAGCATGACATATTATACCTTATTTTTTATATGAGATAGATAGACAAAATTATTCCTCCACGTGTTTGAGTTACGTGAGAGGCGGAGGAAAGCGGACGATATCTGTAATTTTCTAGCTGATTTTTCTATTTCCTATTTTAACTTCTGTCATGTCATAAAAGATGAAGTAGGTAGGTATATAATAAGCATCACTGTTTGATGTCGGTATTTAGTTCCCTGTAATTAATATATTTTTTTGGATCCAGATTTCCCTTCCGGGAACGGAATGAATGAATACTAATTTCAACAAACAAAATTATTTTGTTTTGTGTATTGTTATTTGTCCACCGGATTTCCTTTTGAATCTGGGGGCTCTTTTTCTGCAAGTTTGAGCCGTTTGAAATGCGAGGAGTTTGCGTATGCCTCCACAACAGATCAGATCAGATCAGAAGAATGTTGTACAACATACTTCATAATATTTACAACTAAATAGCAATTTCACGATTCTATCGTCTTCCTTCTTGACGTTTCATCTTATTATTGATTGATGATGATGATTTCCTACTGGATTTATTAACTTATTTTAACTTCTGAATAAAACAAAGGTGAAGCGTGTACCATCGTTTGGAAAATTTTACTCTTAAAATCCAAGCATAAAAAAAAGGAAAAGCAATCACGTTAATTGTCTCTCTCCCTCTCTCTCCAGATACAATTTTATTGTTTTTCAGGATGGCAATAAAAATATGTATGTGCACCAATTCGTCCCAGTAATAAACAGTAAGACGCATACACATGGATTTACAATAGTTGATTGTACGTAGGAGATAGAATGATGACCTTGTGAGCATGTTTAAGGCGTCAGTAAAAACACTGATATGAATTCTTATTTCGTAATGACCTCTTTGAATGGATTATTATTTTAGTATGTTTCCACACCAGGCTAAAATAACAGCCTATTGTTTTCCCAGATAAAAAAGGGGAAATTCTACCACTTTCGTTGACATGCCTATCGTATATCATATCACATTGTTCATTTTTGTTTTGAAGCAACGATAAATGTTCAGCAGGCTAATCTTTAAAAGGAAGATAAGTGTAGTGTAGTGTAGTGGGATGATGATAATGGAGCAGTATTTATCTAATCACCCATTTCATATTATAAATTGTAAATAGATAATAGCTGAAAGAAGAATGGAGCGCTCCCCTCTTTTTAATTTTTGACGTTCATTTAGTTCATTATCATTTTAATAAGTGCGAATTAACTTTGCTGGCTGGCTGAGATTCTACTGGAAGGAAGAGCGAAGCCAGGCTCTGGCTCTATCAAATACATGTAAACTTCGTGATGATGAGATGATAATGGAAAAAATTCCGCCGGCGTTTGAGACGCAAACAATGTGCGAAGTTTAGGAAATCAAATAAAAAATGAATAATTAATGCGACGGGGGGGGGATAATGAGAACTGGAATTTCTTTCCCATTCTTTTTCAATCAATTAAAAATACGAGTGGAGACAAGAGAAAAACTAATGAAATGTTTGCTCCTCCTTCTGGGCTTTAAGTTAAAAATAGTTTTGTCATTGCAAATCGGTATTCGCGACTCATCGCGCTGTACCTATGTATCTCCCATATTATGCATATCATTATGGGTGCCAAACACCTGGATAATGCCTTTATAGCACCTGACAATACACAGAGGATGGGATATGGGCTGATTGTGTGGATAAAATCGTGAGGCAAGTCGAGTACCTCCTCATCCCAATTCACAGAGATAAATAATCAGATCTGTTTTATATAAACTTCAAATTTCGAGATAGTGAATTACCTAAGTACAGATCTTTTCTATGTATTCTTTAAATAAAAAGTATTGAAGCGGCCCCTTTCCGATCCTCCGTCACTCATTACCATTCAAATTCAGTTGAGGTATCCTTCAACTCAACCTAAATCATTTCATAATCGAATCGACATGGAATGCTTTCACAATAAATTCAAACTGCTACATCATTGACATCAAACATTAACTTTCCAACCGATCCAACAGAAGAGGAACACAACGAGTTTGGAAATCGCCAAAATATTGATACATCCTTTCATAAATCATAGTAGAAAACCTGTGAATAGGACCACGACTGTCTGTACAGCATGTTGACTCTATTTAGCAACCTCTTCATTGTCCATAATGTCGAGGAATTATCGAACAAGCTACTGCGCTACCTTTACACATCATTTCTTTACCAGCCACAAAAAACTTCCTTGTCTGTTCTGCCAAGAAATAATTTTCAAGGCAAACTATTGGGCAAGTTTCGTAAATAACAAAGCAGTAGCATACATATTAGCACATTATTTATGCTGGAGCACAATCTTGGACTTCACATTCCGTTCCCTAATAACATGTCTTAATGGCTGGTATATAACTTAACTAGGTATGCATAAAACTATACCCAAATATGTATACTTTATGGAATGGGATGATGTGGATGAAATGAAATAAAAATAATGTTCGTTTTTTTACCTGACGGGAAGATGATCAAATTCCGAGTTGTAAGGGTACTCGAGAAAAAACTGTCGTTCCAACTCCATCTTGCTAAATTTATGACTGAATACTTTTCACAGAAAACAAAAAATATATATCTGAATGTTTTAACGACGAAGGGATTTGAGTATAGGAGCCAGGTAGACCCTCAAAACAATTTCCTTTTTTACTACGTTGTCAACTCAACGTTTTCAGTGACACTCTGTTTGTTAGCACATGATTATCTTTGATTGTGATTATCATCATCACTTCCTCCCACAAGTCAACAATCACTCATTCTTAATACAGTCTTGTTACACTAATAGGTAGAGTCTCGGTTTGAGTAACCCATTCCCATTCCTCCCAATTTGTACCATCAAATATCGTCGGCGTTTCGTTAGGCATTATTCAGTTTCAAAAAAGACTTTTCAGTTCTTCCTATTCCTATATATCCCCTTATTGTTTTCGTCATTAGTTTTAAGCTCTGCGGGAAATCAGATTGTTTTTGAGCTGGCGTCTAATGGACAATGTTATCTTCGCAGCAGTTGTACCGTGATCACTCCTTCCTTCCCTGTTGGTTGTTTTCGATAAATTTTTCACTCGTCAAAAATTACGTGGAAATGTTTTCTTCTTTCATATTTTAATCAACATTGTTTTAAAACCCGTTGCTAACGTAACGTTGACTCAGCTCATGAGTCAACGTGTAGTTGACCAGAAAAACAGCTTGCACTAAAGTTCCGAGTACGCAGTAATTAAAATATGTCGTCCAAGTTATAATATGTCGTTTTTAAATTGATATTTTTCAGACTACTCTGTTTCTTGTGATAGAAATGAGAAAAATATAATGAAGGTTAATATTTTCTTTTGTAATTTTTTGTTACTAATAATAATTATTTTTCCTTTGGTATTGGCTAAGTTTAACCTTAACTCTATTGTCTAGAGATATTAAATGTTTTTCGGCAATAGGATTTCCTTTGATGCGTTGCACAACTTTTTGGTCAGACTCATGTAGAAACGACGAAATAGCGATTGTATAATTGTGTTCGGTAAGCCTATTGAATTTCAGTCCAGAGAACAATTACTATGACGAAATAGTAATTATGTTAACAACCTTCACTTTATTACAATTGTGTTTTCACTTTCTCTACAGCACCTTTAGGTTTCACTTTGGGTAGTTTGGAGAGAAAAAATTAACTGGCTCTCTCTTACAAAATATAAATGTTTTTTTTGTGTAATTATTTGTCACTCTGATTATTACTCCAAAAGCAATTAATATCACACAGTCACACAGTCAATATTTTAAGTTAGATATTTCTGACATAACTAATGAGAACTATAAAGATATAGCGCCAGTAGGACCACTGATGATGATGATTGAGCTTTGTTGTATGTTTCAAACAATTTTCTTTCCGTTGCTGAGAAAACTGAAGATTTGCAGATTTTGTTTTTTTTAATTATATATATTTTTTTGCTTTATAAATTTAACTGATTTAGAATAAGATGATATTCACCAGACAGTTTTTTTCTTCTTTCGACCAGGTATATAGATTCAAGGTACATGCGTTATCTAGTCAACTGGAAAGTAAATGTTTTAGGAATTGACTATTTAACCACATTTACGTAAGTACTGAAGCAATGAGATATGGATCATGTAAGTAAATCCGATTTCTTTCCTCTTTCCAAAATAAAACAATTAAATTACGGATTAGATCACAACAAGACAAGGAAATTTAATTTCCCTTGGCAAAAAAATACAACGTTTAATTCAGGTACAGCAGTGCGAAGGATTTTTTTTTCTTATTTGTTGTACGGAGAAAACAGCTCTCAGATTACATAGTTAGATTTGGGAATATCCTCTAAATCCGTTTTGATATTTCTCTGGAGTGAAAGTTGTCTCTGAGGTATACTTAAACTTTCATTTTAATCCATTCCACCTACTTTCACCAAAGCTGTTTTTAAGTAATCATCAATTATTTCTTTCCGCATGAATCTCAGTTTTCGACGTTTTTTTTTCTTTGGTGTGATGATTTTTGTTGAGCTTTTATTATCTTTTTATTTATTTGTATAGGTATTTCACTAAAAAGAATTTTTCTCTCTTACTAAAACGTTCTATTAAATCTTAATGTCAGCACCATGAATTGACAAGTTTTAGTAGGGATGAGGATGATAGGAGACGTTTCCCCTGGAATAAACAGTTTGTATTTCTGACTGATGGTTATTCGAGTATAAAGATGACGAGACTGGGAAATGCGGATGAGCACACACTGAACTGAAGACTGACTAACTTTTGGAATAGAGAAAAAATTGGACCCACTCACTTTCCCCTTTTCCTTAATTATAGTTAATGGTATTTCTTTATCCAGTGGTAAATTTTTTTATTTATTTAGTCACAAGAATTTACGTGTGAAATCGCTTTATTGTTGTGATGTCTAGTCTTCTTCTCCTGCTCACATTTTCTTTTTATCTTCCCCCAACTCCAATCCAGCCCAAGACGAAGTGAACACTGACTGTCCACTTTTTTTCTTGAGAAGGAATTGCAATTGCCGCAATGACACAATAGTCTAGTGCTTGGGCTTCTCCCCGGCCACTTCCTCTTTCACTATGAAAACTTTACTGTAGGGACGTTACTGTCCATTTGAGGAGAAGGAAGGAAAAAACTATTACGCTCCCCCTTTCACACATATGATTAGGATGACATGACATGACTGACTGACTTTACTCTCAGTCTTTCGCTGGCGCTTTGTCTCTTTTTTTTGGTGGTGGTGGTGATGATAACGATGATGATGATGGTCTTGGAAGTGTTCACAACAACTGTTTCCTCCTCTTATAGTCCCATATTAGGTGGGCTCAGTTGGATTATTACATGTAATCTAATCCTCGTCATTTACGTTTCACAAGAATGAGTGAGGAGGACCTTTAAGAAATGGATGGTTGAGTCTTTGATAGGTATTCATGTACGTTTGTCGATGATGTTCGATAGAAAGTCAAAAAAATGAACATAAACCTCACTAAAAAACTTTATACATACTCATAGAACAGTTTAGAAAAAAGGTGTTTGGTAATAAGTGTTCTTGAGAGAGTGGCTATATTAGTTTTTAGTTAATACAAAAACAGCACTATTTTTCCCCATGTATTACCAATAATAAATACCAAGTCTTTAAGATGCCTCAACAACACCCCATGCTCATCTCTTGTACAAGAGCTCGAGCTAAAAAAAAGAGTTGTTGTGTACTCTGCGGAAAGAGTTAAATACAGTGTGACGACAACAATCCCCAATCTCCAATGTAATGCTCGAGATAATCACAATAAGTGTGTATTTATTTCTTGAAAAGCAATAACAACAAATAATAATACCTCAACCTCACTGCCTCCCTCATCGTAGTAATGTAGTATCGCGTAATAATAATATCCTCAGTTTACTAGTTGCTCTTCATAGCAGGACTACCACTGGCTCTGAGCATTACCACAAGCTTTATACTATCTTTATGGTATAGTAGCAAGAAGGAATAATGGCAAGGATTGCTATTGCTGCTGCTGTGAGTAAGTAAAGTAGGAAAAAGTGGAGTCGTCGACGAGTCGAATGCATGCTCAATGTTGGAGAATTATATTAATAGTTGGTGGTGGTTAGGGTATGGGAAGAAGCAGTACAACAGTAGCAAATAGGGGAGAAGAGCCCATGCCGTGTGGGTCCGCAACGCAACGCAATGTCGGGATCACCGCCGCCGTCAGCTTTTTTAGCTGGATGGGAGACTTACTTAATTTTTATGGCTAACTTCATCTTTCCAAAACATTTACAATAATATGTAATGTAGACCGGACCAAATCCAAAGCCAGGGACGACGGATAATATAGGAAAAAATTGGATGACAATTGGACGAATTTTACTTATGAAATTCGGCTATTTTACATGCCCAACATCATTCATAAATTCATGGGATAATCTGGGTTGTGTTCTGTGTAAAATTCAACCAAACCAGACAGTTTGGAATTTAAAAGAGAAGAGCCATCATCAAATGTTGAAAAATGATAATGATGATATGTCCATTGTCGAAAAAAATTATTAGCATGACAACGGCCTGAATTTGAATAAAACTCGGGAAAGTCATGGACATTTCACATTTTCCATAATCCCAACCCGCGCAGCGACAACATAATTTTATCATTCTCGAGGAGAGGTAAAAAACTGAGAAAACCGCTTCATTCGGCTCCAAACCACGGGTTTTAATATGTATGGGAGCGTACATAGGAAGCCAGTTACGCTGACGCTGCTACTGCGCTGCTAAAAGATTGGATGTGCGGTAAAGAGCGCTATAAGTATGAGCATATAGCCTATGTTTTTTTTTGGCAAAATTTTACTATCTGGTTAACTACCCATTTAAACTTTGCAAGCAAGAAGTGTGTAGTAAGTCGTGTACTGACTTTTATAACTTTGTTTGATGCACGGAATTTTTTATTCATTTCATGTGCTTCAGATATTTTCCCGACTATACCTATTCATCATATGAGGACGGCGCCGATGATGTTACATAGCTACAGTTTA
Organism: Lepidocyrtus violaceus; assembly: GCA_034696905.1. NCBI lineage: Eukaryota > Metazoa > Arthropoda > Collembola > Entomobryomorpha > Entomobryidae > Lepidocyrtus > Lepidocyrtus violaceus. The sequence goes on along the minus strand of JAQGAI010000920.1, from coordinate 9,118 downwards.
CCTTTAAAAACACGAGAGATTTACGCAGAAGAACATCGAACGAAACAGACTTGACTTGATGTTGAGTTTTTTTAACGCAAGAAGGTACTCAACTCCCCTCGCACATTTTTTTCCTCAGTTCCTCCTTTTATAAACTGCTCATCAACTTTTAAGAACTAACTACTAGTTCTATCTCATTTTTGAGCTATTATGTATAACCCAGCAAACCACACACATACTAACGACGAGCAAGCAGGTCCTTAAAATAAATCCAATGTATTACAAGTAAATATAGTTTTTCTCGCGTTGTTAGGTATAAAAAAATCATCGTAATAGTACGATGCTTGCTTACTCTATGCATGAGTTCGTCGAGTGTGTGGCTCGGCTGTGGTTTTTAACAGCGGTAGTGCAGGCAGCCATGGGAAATAAAGTTCCTTCTCGTTTTCTTCATGAAGGTAGGACCTAGTCAATGTAAAACTGCACAAGACAGATAGATGAACTTGGTTGGAGGAAGACACATCGTCAGTAGTAAGAAAACAAGAGTTGGCTCATTTTATATCAAGAGTTGTTTTTTATAAAGTAAACTAGTAGTAACATTAGGTATAGAAAAATCATGCTGATATGTTATAAAGTTTCATATTTATATTATTACTATGCTACAGTTTTTCACGTTCAGCTTGTTTGGTATCTTCACATCGTCCGCGTCCCAGAGTGGTTGAAGCTGAAGCGCAGAAAAAGAAGCCCACCAACAAGCAACTATCGCTGCGCTGCGCGTTTGCTCAGATTGAATTGAATACAGCTGGCTATATATAACTAGGGAAGCCGCTATAACGTTCTATATCAAACAGTTTTAACTTATTTTCTTACTATCGAGCTGTCTTCTGGTTTGTTACAAGGAAACAGGACCGTTTAGGCATATAGATAGCAACTTTTTGAGCTCATTCTTTATTATGCTTTTTTGTACCCATCCATTGGATTCCATCAACTGATTGTGAGCACAGCAGCCCAAGCATGCTTACACTGCGAAAAACAGCAGTCAGGTTTCATAATATCGTTGGGTGGCTGGCTTGGGTTGGCTAATATAGTGGCAGAGGCTATATGCCTTTTCCTAAGCTCCCTTGAATTGGGAAGGCCGTGGGCAGAAAACAAAGCGTAATAGTAATACTATCCGATCACAAATCCGCGAGTCATATAGTCAGTCAGCTGAATGAAGTTTTTTTTTATATAAATCCCTACCGGGGATGGATGAGATGAATAAAAAAAATATTTCCCATACACTGTAAGAAAGACCAAAAAAGTGTGAGTTTCAATACAATTTAATGAGTTATGACAACGACGGTATTTGCAAAATGGAAAGGAATATGATATGAGAGGAGAAAAGTCCTTAATTATTTTCTCCGAGTGTAAAAAAAAGAATCTGGTACGTATCTATTTTGTAGCCGATTCTCAATCTCAATCCTTTTGCAAACAGCTAACTCCCTGCCAAAGCATTACATACAAAACAAAATTTCACGATGATGACTTCTCTCATGTGAGCTTCTGCTGCTGCTAGTGATGTTGATCGGGATGACGACGACGAAGCCATATGTATGAAATTGTTTTTTTTTTGTTCAGAGCTCAAAGGAACGAACGAACGGGGCACATAATAATGGGAAAGGAATGAGTTAAGAGTAAGAAATGGGGAAAGATTAGTGTTTTTTCCCTGTACAGCAAAACCGTCGTCATCGTCCGTACAGTACGAAGGTCAACCTGACTGCGAATAATCCAAGTTGAGGTAGTGAAAACCCGATGCGATACTTATCTTGAGCATTATATCACACCAGAACGAAAGCTGTACACACACAACAGACAGAGTCATATTGATACTACTACTATTGCCAAGTCAGTCCCCATTGCTGCTGCTCTGCAGTTTTTTTTTCTAACTTGGGTTCTGGTTCTGGTGATAGTCGTTGTTATGGAATGGTGGAAAAATATAAAGGAGTAGCAGGAACGGGAATGGATTGAATGGAATGATTCTCATACATGGGTACACGCAAAGCAGAAAATGAATACTTGGAAACTCCATGCATTTCCACAGTAGTGGAGGAATCCCCACAACCTCACACATAGCATTTAGCATATTATTCCAATGGATTTGGAAATGGAAACTCTTTTTTGTTTGGAATGGGAGGAGGAGTAGATTGGAGATTGTTCATTCGCAGGTAATCCTATTCCAATTATAGGCTCATGAAACTATATATCTAGTAGAGCAGCACTGGTATAGTGTGAGCGTGATGTGATTATTGTGATTGTAAAAAAGGAGAAGATATTATAGGTACATTCATACCGTATGATAAGCATCACAAGTTCATTCCGTAAAAAGCATGTAGAAACCTATTGATAGATACACATGCTTAAGACGGACCTGCATGGATTATTATTATAGCTTGTTACAGTTGTTTCATAAGTGTGCAAAAAGATTTTTTTTCATTTTGCAAAATCTCTTTTTCACACAGAGAAAACAGTCACGGTGGCAGATGAGATGAACTTCTTCTTGAGAATGTATTTCATTCCAATCCAGATGATAAAATATTTTTGAAGAAGGAGTATATTTGTAGAAAACCTGCCGACTAGTCTGTCCGCCTGGTCTATTCATATCAATTTTTGCTATCAAGTTTGTATATCCATCCTTAGATTTTACAATGAGTTCTAGTCATAAAGAAAAGAACGCATTTACAACACGATATGGATACATCTTCCAACCATGGATTCCATGTTTATAATATCTTGTTCTATCGAAACACCTTTCCCATTTCAGTAACAGAAGCTATGAAACTGGTAATTAAACAAGAGGGAACTTTGTTCGCGTTTCTGTATTTGTGTGCCACCAAAAACTTGAAAACTAAGCTTGCTCTTTGAAAACATGAAAAGCTTGAGTTTGAATTATTTGACGAGTTGGATAAGCATAACAAAAGTTGAGATGCTTTGTATCGGAATTCCAATTTCGAATTTGTAACGAGCATAAATTTTATTTAAAACAATAATCCATGTTTTTATTCTCAAGAAACGAAAATAGTGTTCATCAAATTATTTTTTTGGAATGTATAGAAGCATTTTTACAAGGTAATCGTTTATTCATCCAGTTTTTTTTTATTTCATATTGTTCAGATTTGATTTGAAAGACAAAATTTTACTTGAGCAAATTTCTGTATCACACGGTATGACCATTATTGTGGTATGGATGGATGGACATTTGGTGTACTAAATCAGGAAGTAACAGAGCTTAATCCAGTCCAGCAGAACTACACTGTTAACCACGCACCATACATATCTTCATCATCAACATCCATAAAATGTTAATGACTAATGTCTAGCTAAACAGTATGCCCAAGTCCATTGGTATCCTATCAAATTTCCCATTGACTAGTACATATTATCTCTTATCCATTTATCCCCATCAATAAATCCCTGGAAGCAACATTGCTCTCTCTACGTAAGTAACTGAATCCAATCCATACATTAAATTCCCAAACATTTTCTCTACTATTACTATCGCTGTATTATTGGGGTTGGGAAAAAGTTGAGTTGAAGTTGGAATGACTTTACTTTAGCCGCAAGGTTATTTGTACTTGGAGAAGAGTGAACTCACTCGTCCCATCATCAAATGTTCCAAGTTGCAACCAACAACCAACGAACGTTTGTTTCTTGTTTCTCCATATTATTGACACTACATGGAAGCGTGCAAAGCACTCCACTGTAAAGAGGGGAAACCATTGTCAGCTCATTATAAAAGCTGCCAATCAATTCACTGATTTCTGTTTTCCACTTCACCACTCGTTATTTTCACTTCAAGCCGATACTCAATAATACATAGTTTTAAAAGGGATTTTTCAGCCAATATATTTATCGTTGGTTACCTACCTATGCACATGCATGGGAGTGGGAAGACAGGGACATAGGATTGTGAAATCAATGTCCAGTAACATAAATTACAAAGCATAATGATATTGGTGGGTGCACTGTAAAAAAGGCATCGTAGGTATTGCAATTAGGCATGTAGCTGATGATGAAAGGGAACACACAGAAACAGAAGGAAAACCGATGATCATATATATCACAATTTAAAAACATGATGGGAGCAATATAAATGTCTGTAGTGTAAACATGATAGAAATGGTGTTGACGATGAGGATGATATTCCAAGGTAAAATTCCGTAACGATTTTCATGGTAGCAGCAGCGCAGCGACAGCGCATCATGCATAGCAGCAGCGTACAAAAAAGTGAGTAAAACGAGTTATTTTTACTGAGCTTTGTTCTGCTATCATGAGATGGTTTAGTTTGGTTTTTTTTTGGTATGTATGTATGCGAGGGAGATGAAAAATCCGCTACTGCGCTTCAAACATAGTATAACGTTTTTGAACGTTATTGCAAAAAAATACATTATTTTGTATCTTGCGCGATTATGATAAGGCCGGATACATTCACAATCAAGAGGTAAAAACTGTTTTTTTACCTGTCAAGTTTAGATTGGAGTCGACAGGAAAAGTGACATGCAATATTTATTTTTTTGTTTATGCAATGACGAAATTGGGGGAAATTTGATAACAAACTACCTACTTAAGAGTAGTAAGCTCAAGCTAAGCTGGAGCTGCTGGACCCGTAAATGAGAACCATGTGATGAAAACAGCAGCTTCACTTAAACTGTATTCAAATCAGAAGTACTTACCTATACTTATTGTGCAATTTGGAATTATCATGGTTTTGTTAGTATAGATTGCTCATTTTAAATTTAACTTTAATGGACTTATTATTGTGTCATAATTGTGGGTTATCAAGTCCATATTGGTATGAAGATAATTATATTAATTCTGAATTAATTGGAGTGCTTTTCACTTCCACAGTAAACTCTCAAGACTGAAAACCCTCAGCAGCTGTTTGAACTATGCATTATGTTACATTGCCCCAAGTATGTTCCAATCTTCTGACAAGGACTCATCCGCGTTCCAATCACATCACATGCCATAATTATTTAATTTTGGCCATTTTGAAACGAACATTTTGGAATGAAACCATGTAGGTAGGCTATTTTGATACCTTTTATTAGCGCCCAACTAGAAGTACTAACTAGCAATAAAACTCTGCAATTTGTACATTCTATTTAAAAATCCCATCCATCGCAAGTTTTATTGTTATTTTTGCTCCGCTCCAGAAAAGATCATCGGCAATTTTATCTTATGCTCAGCGAGTACTGAAAGCACGTGAAAGGAAATACCAATACCAAGCATAAATATACATATTCATTCTTCAAGCTGCATAATGAGGATAACAACATTTCGATAGCGTGTGATTCTCGTCTTACTTGATCATCCATAGCTTCATTAACTTCCGTGAAAAAATTGCAAGCTCGCTGAGCAACTAACGAAAAACCGAATGACGTATGCTTAACTGATTTGATTTCCCCATTACTTTAACTTTAAATTTGAAGCATGTCACATTCGAAAGGGTACCGTTTATACTTACCGAACATCGCATAGCACGATCCGTTGTTCAAGGTAAAAAAGCTCATAGATTGGCTTACTTTTTTTAACCCAGTGAAATTCTGAGGGCAGCTAGACGTTAATAAAAAAAATTGACTCCCGTTGCCGTTGACACGATTTTTTTCCCAGCATTTTTTTTATTGAGCGTAAAAAATGAAGAGTGCTCCAAGTTTATTACTGCAATACGTCAGCTGTTTTAATGGTGAGTTTTCATGTAGTAAAAGTGCAATAAACGGGAGCCGCGAGGGAGCATTGCATTTAGAACAACGTGAAGTCATCATCATGGCAATAAAACATGGAAGGGGAAAGAACAAGACGGAGAAAGAGACACTAAATACGATGATTTTTTTTCCTACTAGGATTGCAATTTGAGATAGAGCAGGGCTGAGTAAGTATTTTCATATTGCACCATCGCATCATCGCAAGCCCCATTAGTATAGCGGAGTTGATAACAAAATAGGGACCTAGATTATAAGCATGGATCTATGGCATCATCAATCCATTTCCCGTAGGCACCGTGTCCTTAGAGGTTTTTGTGAGTAACGTAATCCCCATCGGATTGGACATTGGACCTGAGTCTTCAAAGCCATCATCAACACATCATGAATCAGCAATCATCATCATCAATATCAAGCACATTTATTTGTAGGGACAAAACAATGCCTCTTGCCACATGGCTTCATTTCCCCTTGGTCATGATTGCCTTTGAAATGTTTGGATCATCTGGCTCAAGAATTTTCCCTGTCCCTCGTTACTTTCATTCAAGTTACGGTTTGGGAAGGAGGGAATTTGTATCGCCATACTATCCTCACACTCACATAATAATACTCCTTGCATTTGGAACGGAAGGCCAACAAACTAAACAGCTTACTAATGATGATGATTCATATTAAGTATCATCAAGATATGATCATTTTGTAGTATTATTCCGGGATAATTAATTGTATTTTTGGTTATATTTTATAACGCGATGGATCCCAATAATGAGTCCTGCGTTGCTTGGTGAAAGTTGGAAACACATTAGTGGAGTGACATGACCGTGCCTTGGGAAGACGTTCCTTCGCAGTGACAGTGGGAATAAACACATTATATTTCACATCTTCCGGTGAAAAATATGCATATAAAATTTTGACGAAGACGTTTAGATGAATGAAGCCGGTCTTGGAACTGACATGGAAGATGAGCGATTTTTTTTAGAAGTAACAGCCATGTCACATCACAAGTAGAAAGCAAAAAAAAATCGCATAGTATTTATTTCTCTAAATGGGAGGATATGTCGAGGATAGTGTGGGATACTTGGGATACATTTGATATACCCACACTCACACCACCCTCATTCACCATTTCCAAAGTATGTCAAATGAATTCGCAATTCGCAAACATCTCGCTCAACATTTTCTTTCCGAATGTTTTCCTTCGTTGTAAATTAGAAATATGCAATAAAAAAAGCAAGTGTGAAATGCATGATTTGATTATGTATGTGCATTCAAGTATCAACCATCATCTTATCTCGAATATGTCTAAAGTATCCGGTCGGCAACATGAACTCTACTGAAAGGATGATTATATGTATTGCACAATGGGACGGGGAATATCAATTGCATGGAAAGGAAAGTTCTCCCTCTCTTTCTCTCTTTTGAGAGAGGCATCAGCAGAAGTAATAATGAAGTGGCTTCAGGAATAAGACAGGAACACACAAGACTTGTCAGTTGTCACCATCAAGTCTATTTTGCTCCTCGTTCGCTTGAAAGGTTTTGATCGATACCTAACGTTGTTTTGTAATGGAGAGAAGGATATCATTCTCAGCTCATATTTAAAAAAAAAATATTACTCCTTCTCTCCGAGTTGAGTAGGTGTGAGGAAGAAAGCTGATATTGTTGTTGGCGTGCGTTGCATACGGCCCTTTCCTCAACATATCTAACGCTATAAATATATAGCATACCTACGTAACAGATATGTGAATATTATGTTACAAACTTGGTATAATCCATATTACGGAGGAATTAGTTCCTAGTCAATAGTAGTCATGTTGTTTCTTCCGTAAATAACGTTTGTACTTGGTGGCGTGGCTCCGCCGCACCACACCGGTATGTTTCGCCGAAAGAAGGAGTTAGTTGGGCTTGGAATAAAAAAACATCGCTTTTATTGTAGGATTTGAGATTCCATTTGGAATTACACATGTTGGAAAAACAACTGTTTTGTCGCCATTTTTTTTACCCTACTACCTACCTACCTCAGCTACCTAAGTAACATTTTTGAGCATTTCGTCATCGTCATCATCAGCCCGCGATCACGAAGAGGAAAGTTCCGTCCCAATAAAAGGAAACCGTCGAGTAAAAAAAAAGTTTTCCATGTTCCTTACCCACCACCACTCTTTTCGTTCGATGTAACATTTTTGTTATTATATGCCGAATGTCTATGTATGCCACTGCTCAAGTATGAACGTTCGTCGTTATTACTTCCATTCCATCGTATAAAACGAGGAGTGCGAGATAGACAAGAAAAAATTGCACAAGTAAGTCAAGTACTTTGTACTTTATGTGTGCTTGTGTGATATGATCGACCATGAATGCTCGGGAAAAAGGAAAATGCTCATATTATATTCCGCTGTTCTTGACCTGCCCACCACGACAACGCTTTATATTTAACAAAAAAAACTTGCAATAAGTTTATGGTTTCACAATAGTTTTTTTTTTGGAATATTCAATGGGACAGGGGGAGGAGGAACACGGGAAAGGGAAAAATGAAAATGTGCAAGATTTTCTCCAACTATGTAGTAATTGCATAGCTTTCATAAGAAGAGACATTTGACAAGTTCAATACTTTCTTTTCAATTCACAAAACATGTCGATTTTTCCAGCTCGCAAACCGTTATAGCATTACCACTACTGCGCCCCACTTTTTTCATAGTGGTTTACATACGGAATATGTATTACAATTACAAATTTAGTTTAAAGTGGCCCTATCATTATTTTTCATAAACATTTACATTTCCCAATCCAATGCAAAGGGTATGATAATAATGTTCTACGTATGCAGTTGGTTATCATAACTTGTTTACTTATCTACCTCATTTTAGTTATCTTCTTTTGCTGGCTGGGTGTAGCAAGCAAGCGAAAGAATGGAGTGGAAAAGCGTCGTAGTAGTTGACTGGATGTATTCATATGTTAACTCTTTCGTTACTCCTCAAAAGCAAGCGTAGCAAGAGGAATATATTAAGCTATGCGGTCATGTTCTATGACTTGGCCAATCCCAATTGTGCAGGTCAGGTTAGAGCCTGGAAAACTGGTATCACGTTAAGAAGAAAAAAATACGATGCGATGATGGTTCGATATTTTTTCTCCTTTTTATCCTAGTCATCCACTCTTAAGCACTCATCTGCATCCACATCCATATATACAACGAAATGACAAACAACACTGAATGAAGAATAATAATCAAACAGTTGCGGGGGTATTATGTAACAATACAATGGGCAATGGATATGGATATTGGAAGAGTTGCCGAAGTGCGCAGTTTAGCTTGATGACATATTCGGGTTTCTTTCTTGCAGTACTTTTGAATTGCCATGTACATAATGGATGACGAAGCATTTTTTTCGAACAAATTGTACAGCGTATGC
>JAQGAI010000919.1:0-16862 GCA_034696905.1 Lepidocyrtus violaceus | reverse complement strand
AGATTAAAATGGTCTGATGTTTTTGAAAATGTAATATTGTTTTTTGGTTACTGAGGATATAATCGTTCCTCGTCAATAAAAGTATTTAAAAACGGCAATCACAACGAGTCCTCATTTACATGTACAGTGAATTGAGTGTCTATTGTAATCCCTAGTCTATGCCTTAGATTGATGAAGCCTCAGATGAATAAGTAACATAGACAAGTAAAGCGTAATGTTAGTAAATGGTAGCGCCTTGTGATTTCATTTTTGAATATTTTTTTATTGACGAGGAAAGATTATTTCCTGAGTGACAAAACTCAAATCATAAAACGTGACAAACATACAACACAACTTGACTTAGCCTGACAAAGTTTCAATTTTAAAACCCTAACTAAATTTGTAACAAGTGAATGCCTTCAATTTCCAGCAAAAAGTGTGAACTTATTACGAGAATTCCGGTTCGTGATGGGATTAGGTACTAATGAGGAGTATGTTGCCATGTAATGGAATCGACCACTTATATAATCGAAAGAGATCGCTTGCATTAGGGATGGTGAGTGTGATTAGGAATTCAATGCCCTTTTCCATCCATTCCTTTAACGCAAGACTGACAATCCGCTTTTTATCTAAAGTATGAAGTCCAGATATTTGAAACTAGCGAATGTACTGTTCCGTTATCTTACTAACAAGTTTTGATTCATACGATGGACCAAAGAAACCACCCATATTACAAAATCTTTGACTCTGCCATTTTCTCTTTCATTAAGTTCGCAAAGTATTCTGTTAGGAACTTCCAGTGTTTCATCTTGTTTTTTCGCTTACACGCCACCAATTTTGCTTCTATCTTGTTTCTACTTTCATGCAGCCTCTTGCAGGTTTGATTTTTGACACGGAGAAGGTTTTTGTAGTGGGTCAGTTCCTTGGTCTTGGATTCGACTAAACGGTCTCGTTCTTCAAGTTCTTTTTGAAGTTTCATGATTTGCTGCTCTTCGGTTTCAAGGTCAACATTGATTTGACTTAAGATAGTATGCCTGTTGAAATTATCATTGGTCAAGGAGGATGGATCCGTGAGACTAATTTCAATTCTTTCTCCAACCTCAAATGACAATTGCGGGGTTTGTTCTCCTACTTGATTGGAATCTGCATTGCTTTGCTCAATTGAATTCTGAAGATAATAAATACAATGGATTAAGGATCACAAATACTTTCAATTGTATTCCTTGCTATTTGGGATATATGCCATTTTGGATTTATTTGTTAGTTTACCTCACAGTTTGGAACTAACATTAATTCACCATTTAATAATGATGGGAATCCATTTTTGGCTACGTTGCCCCAGTGTATCCTTTTCGAATAAAGCAGGCATCGAAGTGTTCAGAGCATAAATACATGCTTTTGATTTCTTTCTATTTGTTATACTTGGCATTGACGGTACGAATAAAAAGCATCCATCTTAGTCGAGAGCAGAGTTTGGTAGGCTGTGTAGTTTTAAGTAGTACAGCAATGTTTAAGTTTTGGCATGATAAGGACATGAAATGTTAAGGACAGTGAAAGGTTAAGTAGCTGAAAACTTGTTGAATAGGTAATGAAATAAATTCACTCGATCCACCGTACTTTTGGAACAATCGACCACGGCACACATTTTACCCATGACGGAAAATCAATATTTTTTACTCTAGTTGTGATGATAGTTAAGGTTTAGCCTACCCTCAGATGAATTCATCTGAGCACACACTTCTCCTTTCTGGTGCGCCACCCTCAGATGAATAAGTAAATCTGAGAGCCTACCCATTGGCACTACCCGAATTTTTTATTTGGAACTAGCTGCAGATGCATTCATGATTACATCGATTTTCCATGTCACAGTTGTCAAGTACTTCCTGTTTGAGCCGATGCTAGATACCTGGCGATGCATTTGGTTTGCGCCGAACCTACTCGCAAGCATGTACAAGCAAACCAAATGCATCACCAGGTACTTATGCTAGACTAAAGTTTTAATATGCTAAAAGTTCCTCGTAAACAACTCTTTGTTGTCACAAGATTTTTCTTGCTTTATTCATCCATTTTACTTATTCATCTGAGGATGAAGCTATGCTTTTATGAAAAAATGCTTGCGAAAAATGTTGAAATTTTTTCAGCGAAACTATTTGCAAAAATTATGAAACAATTTTAGTAAAAATATTTGCAAAAAAAGCTCACATTATTTATAGTATGGAAAATGCAATCGAATGATACCCCACATGATTTTAATTGTGATTAGTAAATCAAGAATAAATAATCGGGATTGAATTTTCATGATTACTAGCTGTTACTGTTAAAACCGGCATTAAAAATGCGATCGAATTATACCAGACACGATGTATAAGAAAAAAATATTTTATTGTGATTAGTTAATCATAATTAACTAATCATGATTAGGTAAATAAGATTCTTAAACTATTTGGATGAGTAGATAATGGCCATAACAGTTAATTTGCGAAAATCGTTTGGCGAAATTTACAACGGTTGAAAAGTTATGGCGGTTCAAATAATAACTTGGCACAGACGGACAGACAGACGGACTAAAATGGACTCATTTTCATTTTTATTATGCTGCAAGTTTTTTTAAAATAAATTCGGCTATAAATTAAATATGTAAATTAGGCAACGCCATGTTAGGGTAATGGTATGATCTGAATATGCCTAATGAATCAACGTAATAATAAGGAACCATATGCCTGTTATGCCAGATACATGTGAATGTAGGTTATATTATTTGCAGCTTTACCAGGTGGGTGGGTGAAAGGTAATCAGCCTTACCACCTCTATGTTGAAAACCCTACTTGCACTCCGCTGTACAGGAGAGAAGAAAAAAATCGTTGCTGTAATGTCCATGTCCTCGTGTGAGCCGTCAGAGAGCTTTAGAGTTGTTGTTTGTTGTAGAACATTTCTATTTCTTAGTTTGTGCCTACATATAAACAATGTATGTATGACTATACCTATATGAATGACTATTTGGCTCACAGTCCTCCATCACCATCGTACGTAGTATTTTTCAGAAGTCTGGATCGGACTTTGAATCAATGTAACTCCGGTAGGTGACGGTGGATCCGGTTGATCCTCACATCATTGGATAGCCCTGGCTTTAATGTAAATGACGTACCAAAGAAATTTTAACATACCTCGAAAATGCGTTAGTAGAAGCGGGAAAACTAAAACTTTGAAATTTAGATACACTTCAAAATCACCAAAATTTTGGGTTTTTTAATTTTAAATTTCGTTTTCAAGTCGTAATATCTTGGACGTTTGTGGATGAAATGATTTAAAATTTTCTGCACAAATACTTTCAGCCTTTTACTATCATATCCACTATTTTTCGAAAAGCATTTGCCACTTGTATGCAAAGGCCAGCATGCGAATCGCCCATATAACCAATTTGCGCTTGCATAAATTAGCAATTTCAATCATATGGTCAAAGTAAGAAGGCAAATTCATTTTCAAAATTGCACTATATTTGTTGGAAATCTAGCTAGTAGTATAACAAGTCGAAGAAATGAGTCCGATTGACAAAGGGACGATGAAACGAACATGAAAAGCAATTTGCATGATTTCATTCCAAAAATGGTAGTTTTATATAATGCCAAGCTACTCAATTTGCAGTTGGCCTGAGCTAACAATGGTGCCACCATGTTATAAAGAATACATTCCTTGTTCAATATTGTGTAAATTTATTTCTTAATTCAAATAACTTTCCGAGAAATCTTAACTTTACTGGTGCAAGAGTGATAAAATGGCATTTTTCGACCATTTTTGGTTGCAAGTGTACAGAGACCACCACGATTATGTAACAGCTAAATGCAATAGCACATTATGTAAATTGAAGTCAGGGCTATCGAATGATGTGAGGATCAACCGAATCCACTGTCACCTACCGGAGTTACCATGATTCAAAGTCCGATCCAGACTTCTGAAAAATACTACGTATATTCCAATCCAATACAAACCCTCCAAGCCTACTCCACCATAATCCAATCCAAACGCCTTCACCTTTATAGCTGGCAGGTATTATTATCATCCTGAAAATCCATAAAAGGGGCTATATGTATGGAATGGAAGCAACCGAGCCAAACCAGCCCAGGTGAATTAGGCAGGTATTTTACAGGTAAAAAATGAGCTTGTTTCAGCTTATGTAAAAGAAAACTTTTTTTTAAACATAAAAGTCAATTTTAGAGACGAGCCCCTCTGGTTAGTCACAATAGTCCGTACATTTTTCCTTGTATTAGTAGCTCAAGTTGTTTTAGTTTAGTAGTAAAACTTTGTTGCGTGCCATTGGTTGCTACATCGATTGATGGTACGTGCCAAGCAAATATGAAGAACAAAAAATGCTTTCTGGGTAAAAATCAACATTCAAACATCATCATCATATTATCATTTCATCACTCCCTACTCCCATTTGTATAAACTCTCACGGGCTTCTGTATGATGATGATGATTCTGCATAGTCCACGGGGAATTGCATTTTATTCCGTATTATTATGATAGTATGATGCAGGAAAATAAAAAAACTAAGTTAATGTTTCGTTATTATTATATTTTTTTTATTATTTTTTTTTCTAGGGAGGTTGCACACGAATACTGATGTTATATTGCTGTTACGTTACATGACGTATGTTTTTACCTGCGCTGCGCTCCGAGTGCCTATTTTGTTCTTATTTTTCTGTTGGTTTTACTTACGATCGTAGGTACACTTTATATTTTTCAGATTAGAACTTGGCTGAGCGACAATTGTCGGTAATTTTTATTCCGTTCCATTTTCCCCGTGTCTGAAATCTGAGGCTTTTCTGCTGCTTCGTTTTTTTTTACATGACATGACATGTACTTCCTCCTTTTTCTACTTGGCTTGGCTTGTTTCAATTTTTTTTCGTGAAAAAAAAAGAATAATTTTTATCTTTTGCTTGAGCTGAGCATGAACCGTTTTTACCTTTTTCTACTTTTCCTGTATTAACATAAAAAAATAATCAGGATGAAAAGACACTGACTATGAATCTGACTTTAATTCGAGTCGAGTAGGAGGGGAAGAAATTAGAATAGAAATAATATCATTGTTAATTTAATTCCATCGAATCAAAGTTGACTGTCAGGGTTTTTAATGGGTTTAGCATTGACAGAAGAAAAAAAGCCTTGTGTTTTGCTTTTGCTCTTGCTCAATCCTAATCATAGGCTTTTGTCCTTCCTTTTCCGTTCCGTTGTACATGGAACGATGAATGAGCAGAAAACGAAACAGGAAAGAGCAGGAATGAGCAGAAGCAGAGGAGCTGCTTTCATAAAAAAATTAAAACAATTTCAGCATCACACCTGCCTCCAAGCGTAGAAAATGCCTTTTATGCACCGGTGATCAGCATAGGTCATCCCGTCGTCGGTATAGATGTGTCATACAATTCAGGATGATGACTATTGTAGGCTGCTGTAGGCTTATGTCATGTTAGATATGTTAGTCATGTACTTCCACAGACGGAGAATTTTTCCTTAAGCCCTTGTGATATATGTGATGTGATGCTGATGATAATCCACTTTAAAATGGACATGGCATCATTTTTTATAAAAATGAGGATAAGCTGAAAGAAAAGCGTGTAAAGTGCAATAGTCTCTCTCTCTCTAGACTTAAGTATGTCCGACTGAAGGAAAGGAGATTTTTTGCTACTTTACGAAATTATGAATCCATTTCATTTCCTTCAAGGCAGGCAGCTAAAAATCCTGAGAAAACAAGGCACGTTTTCCTGGGCTCATGTAAAACTAAGATATTCAAAAAGTAGAAGCTTCCCCAAAAATCTCATTTCAAGATGATTGGCACCTTTTGCCGTACTTTCTTTTAGGCGAGTATGATGGTGGAGTATGATGGAAAAGGAAATGCGAAATGAAACGATGTGGAAGAAAATACCAATGATTTTTTTTGCAAGAATTGCGTTCGGGGCAAACCGAGAAATTTTACTGGTCAGCTTGATCTGTTCAAAAGGAAGTTGATACTTTAAGACTATTGTCGAGATTATCAATTTGAAATGAGCTTATTGTTTTAAAGGTATTTTTACACTTTTATATTTCAAGTCCCGTTAAGCGGCCTAGAATATGACGACAGGTAGGCAGGCACACGTTTGCTCATGTCATTATCATGTATGTCATGTCATACCACCATACTATCGCATCGGTATCAGTATCGTACCGACCGAACCCAGCCCATCTAGAAAAAAAATGCTACAGACTATCATATCATATCATACGTAATATCTCATCAAATCACATCCTCCTTGAACGGAAATCTAAAACAATTCAAGACAAGCTCATTCATTGTTCATTACGTTATCATATCACATCATGTCATGCATATTTGCATTCGAAGCAGTGTAGTCAGTGCCGACAGACCTTAATAATATGGTAGGTTATGTTCATGTTCTGATGACGATGATGATATGATTCTACCCTACTCCTCCCAAATAAGTTATTATTCGGATTATTAGGCATTACTACTATTATTATTATCTACCTGCCTACTTCGAGTTTGCGGTTTAGTTGTTGTTTTTTTTTCTGCAAATACGTACAACCGCAATCACATCGCAAATCTCAATTGTTGTTTTTTTGTGACGGGAATGATTACAGAGCCCAGAGATTTGATTTAAGATGATGACGAGGAGGATGTTTGCATATATGGCACATTTTAGACCAGCGTCTTCTCGGGTTTGTCGTAGGCATATTTCCTTCGCATTGCATGGGAATCAAGAGAGAAGTTTAATGAGAGCGTCAGTCAGTCATATTCATGATATTATGATTGTCTTCAGAAGGAGTAGTTCGTTTCGTGTAGGGAACGAAGAAGGGAAAGAGTCACAACAACTTTTTTAGAAAAGAAAGAGGACGGCAGGAAAGGCTCCTGCTCGTGAGTCCCCGCAATTATTTTATGCATCCCAAGGATATCGAATGAGTTGATATGAAAAAATGTGTATGAAATACATTTTCAAGTTTACGACGAGTCAACATAAATAATAGCACTTTTAGAACAAAGAAATAGGCTAGTTAACTGTTGTGCATTATGCATGATAGTAATCTTCTCCTCAAGTAATAATCATGACAAATGGCAGCAAATTACTCTTGTGAGGGAGATTTTTTACTCTAAACTCTAAATATGCGAAGGAAAAGAAGAAACCATTCATTATTATGACGATTGTTTTGTTTTACAGCGAGGGAGATTGACTGCAGCTCTCTGGTGAAGGTGAATGAATGTCGGAAGAATGTTGATTAATGAGTTGAATGACACGTTACAATTAAATTGTTTTTGGCCGCTGTTTCGCATGGCGCATGACAGATTTTTAATGGAGTAATACAACGTTCTAGGCTGAGGGTAAAAAAAATCACACAGTTTTGTTGAAGTGCTTTGGATTTTTTTTAAAGTTGTGTTGTGTTTTACTTTTATTTCCAACTCTTTAGTTTTTTCAATGAAAATGAAACAGTGACAATAAACAGCTTTCGGAATGAGCGTGCTAAAATTGTAGAGAATTTATGTTTTTTTCAAGAACGAGTATATAAGCACATTGAATTGTTAGCGTTTTAAAATACATGTTGTATTTACAAAAAATAGACAAGTCGTTTTGATAATATCACTGGGTTTGATAAAGCTGTTTTGTTTTAGTGTTCCGCGAACATCTCTCAGACCATCCATACAATACTGCATATTTTAAGTTCTATTGGCATTGTTAGTGCTTGAATGATTATTAGCGTCTTTGGTTAACACTAAGATTAAGTAAGGCAGTTAGAGGCATACTAATTACAATACTATTTAGCTTCATATGTTACATAAGAAGACTAGAGACGAATTAAGTAGCTTTGTAACAGTACCAATTTGGAAATATAAATCACAACATTAGTTTGGACACATTATTAAATTAACTTCTTCAAATGAAACCAAAGGCCGTTAAGAGTTCGTTAATTTGGAGTATTAAAATGAATTTATTTATGTTTAATGTACAGCACGACTAAAGTCCATAATCAGTTTGGTTGGTAAATGCAGGTAAAATCATCTATAGCATCCATCAAAATCAGTCGTCCAGAGTTCCTTCTTTCATATAACTGCTCCCGAGCTTGGCGGCCACGAACAAGAAGCAAAGAACTACAGGGCCTACGATAGCACCTTGAAATCCGAAGTAGAATATTCCTCCCGCAACGGCTAAAGCCGTTAGATACGGATGTCCACCCCCTTTAATTTCACTGTAAATCTGGGCATCCACCATACTCATGGGTGCCATTTGTGCTAGGAGCATAAACAGAGCCTTCGTCCACTGGCCCTGGATAAGCCAAAGCTCTAATACTGCAGGGAAAACTGCCCAGTACGGCATGAGGAGGGGAACGGCAGCGAATATCGCAGCAAAAAATGACGGCACAAAGACAATATTGACCTGGAACAAGGTATGGATTAGCCACGTCCACATGCCATAAAACGCCGACATTTTTATCGTAGCTGAGAAAACGCCGGAGACGGACTCTTCAATTGCAAAGACGAAGCTGCTGCTACGCTTCCCATCCCCCGGAAGCCAAGAGTTGAAGATTTCCACCGGTTTGTAGAGGGAAGTGGAGGAACTCAAGAGATAAAAGAGAGCTGTGAAGAAGACGACAAAGTTAATGATGAGGTTGAGGAGTGCCGAACCCCCGCCGAAGAGTACAGAGAATACCGAAGTTATGGCGGAAATAGCCAGGGAGACATTTCCAATCAGCACCGTCCACAGGGATTCAAATACTGCGAGAAGCTGGCCATAATTAGCCTTGGCGTAGCTTACCAGCATATTCGTGTCAAACCAATTTTGACCCGTTTTTACAATATCATCCCATCCCACACCCTCTGGAGCTTTCCCTCCCACGTTGTCCATATGATCCCAAGTCCGGTTCCAATTTATGTATATCCTATCCCACAGTTCTATCACTTGCTTTTCCATTTGTTCAGCCTTTTCTGGATTTCGTTCAGCCACAGAGTCTCGTATGTACGTTTTTATGTAGTCTCTTCCATAATGATAAGCTTTCCCCACGAGGGATCCAGTTAGCGATTCCCAGCCTTCAGGAAGGAGTTGACTGATTTCAGGATATTGGGATACGGTTGAGTTGATTACGTTAGCCCCGACACGAACAAGATGATCCCCTTCGGCATAAAATTGAGTTGCGACGAAGATCATGAATATTACGGAGACCACCACAACCGCCACAAGAATGAGTATTGTGGCGATCATGTCCAAATACGACTCGAAGGCAGATATAAGCTTCTTGTCTGCTTCCCTCTGAATTCCGAAAAAGACCCGAATCGGCTGAGGAAATACATTTCCTGAAATTCAGAGAAGTAAAAGTGTAAATAATAATTAATGTTTGAACCTGGCATATTCATTTTATTCCATACATACATAGTTAGAAAATAAATAATGCAATCTTACTGCTATTAATCCCTTCGCACATATAGAATCTCCGAATTCGTTCATAAACTTGCTTGTACAAATAGTCATACAATCCAAAGGAGATGCAAGCCCTCTTCACTCCGTAATAAATCACCGGAATGGGGAGAAGATGAACTAGCCACATACGATTCCAAACTTGGACTATGAGACAAGCGCAAAAGACGATGTATAAAAATTTATTGCTATCAAGGAGCCCATCCACTTCATCCTCCGCCGTGACTTCGTATAAGCTATCTTCCACGATTTGACAAAACTCAACGGTAGATGTACAAGCCGTTTCGTCCCGAGCTTCATTCGATTCTTCCTGCTCTTCCTTTGGAATTTTCAAATCCAAGTTTGTCTTCATCTTCTTGATGGAGTACGTGGGCGTATCAATAAGTCCCGCTGACTTTGAAACATTCTTAAATTCAATTACGGACTCGCTGTGTATGGGTTGGCTTTGAGGTGCTGGGGTTGATCCTGCTGGGGACGGAGTTTTCATAATGGGCGGGTTCCTCAACTGCAGCAAACTTCCCTTTCTAGAGACGCCTCGTGAACTCGGAGCACTTCTTGGCCCTCCAGCAGAAGCCAGAAAGGACTTCAGCGTTGTTGTGAAAGGCTTTAGGTGATCAGCAGGCTTCTGGAACGAATATTTTCGAGCGAAAGCTGCCGATCCCACTCCCAACGAAATCAGCACGACGAGTAGCACCGGATAAGGTAGAAATTGGCAGATATAGATAAACCAGGAGAGCCACGCTGTCACAGATAGTCCTCGCAATATAGGCGCTTGCTGAGAAGAAGACTTGACTTTAATATCTGTTTGATCTTCTTTAGGTTTATCTTCTTCCTGGTCAAGACTTTCCCCTTCCATTTTACTGTCCCCATCCGGTCCTTGGCCTTGCTTTCGTTGCTGTTCATTTTCTGATCCCGACAAGGGCACAGCTCCAACTCCATAAACGTAATGGAGAATAACAAGAAAGTAGGCGAATGTTACGCTAAACACGATTTGTCCATTGATCCAGGAAACTATCCAGAGAAACCCGTTTATCAAGGCGACGACCAGCCAGTACAGGAACAGAAATACAGAGACGGGAGGGTTGTGATAAATGATGTACGCCAGGAAAAATACAATCGACCCCACCACAATCCCCTTCCAATAATTAGCGACTCGACTTCCTATGGACTCTGAGACACTATCGACGGCCCGAAAGGGGATGTAAACCAACTGGAGGGAAAGTGGGATGGAGGACGCTTTCACCATGATTATCCACTGCCTGGTAAAGCTCACCACCCGGTCCTTAAAGGGATGTATTGCGGAGCCAACCAAAAGGGCCCAGAGCAAAGGCACAATAAAGGGTTCGAGAATGCAGTAAGCAGCCCAGAACGCGACGATACAAACAGCTGTGAGGATAAGCGCCAGGACGTTGTACAAAGCGTACTTCAAAGCTTTGTCATGGCCCATGGGCAGCATGGACATCAGGTTTTCTACGAGCGGAGTCCTCAGATCCGACAAGGAAAGTGTGGCACGCCGACGTGTTCCCATCATTTCAAACAGTGTTGGTCCGGAGATTCCGGTACCTGCTGTAGAAGCTCCGCCCACTCCTCCAGCAGATGTTGCTGGAACATCTTGACTCTGTTGGTGGAACATAGTGGCTCTGGCTAGAATATCCCTTACTTAGGCTGATCTGGTCCTCTTTTACTAGTAACTAGTCATGACAAAGACGGGTTGGACTGTGTGTGCTCATATTCTACAAAAAAATTAAATAAAAATAGTAGTTAATTAACTTGCATATTAGTTATTAGTTATGTTATAAAACTCATCATGTTGCATGTACCATCACATAATAATCAACCTCATACTTTCACTAACCTAACAACATTGACGTTTTGCTCCATGTTTAGATTTATAAATTGTACACACTAACTGTTTCTATATTACTGGCCGTGTTTTATAAGAGCAAACGAATTCAAACTTACCGTCTTCCTTACATTTCTATTAATTTCTATACGACAATTTCCGGAAACTCCTCTTTGAAAACTATTAAAAACAAATCAAGAACTGAATTAACTCATCCGCACTGTGCACTGTTGACTGTACACTTTTTTACAGTAAAAAAAACGTGCTTTGTTTATTTACGTTTTGACGTTGTTGTTGACACTTGAGCCAGCTGCAGCTCTAGATCTAAAAAGTAGCTCTCCCAATTTCAAAACTGATACATATCCGGCTGATCTACAGTCTTCGAAATGAAAACAAAAATCAACTGTAGTATAGTATAGTAAGCTTGTGGTTGTTTGTGATTATTTCTGAGATCGCGATCACGGTGGTCCTGAAGATTGGTTGGGGTTTTACAGGTTGGAGCTGGATATAAAAGGAAAATATTTAAATTTTGAGATGACATCATCACCTCCTAATGACCTAATCATATCATAATGCCTCCTATACCATACCTAGTCTAGTAGGCTAGCTAGTAGTAAAGTACCAAAACGAAACTTTCCGCACTCATCACATCACTTTCCAGTTCAAGTTCAGCTTCATCTCATACATAAAAAATCTAGGTATTAAAGCTAGTGTAGTGAAATTGTGTTTGTTTCTGTTTCTGATTTGTTATGTTGATATGAAAATGTGGATGTGGAGGAATGTGTTTTTTATGTGTATGGATCATCTATATCGTTGCATTTGTGGATGCATATTGTTGAAAAGTACGGAAAAAAGGCGGCTATGCTTATGCATATGCAATGCATATAGATTTGTTTGTCTTTTGAGGTGGTTTGAGGGTTGTTTTGTTGGTTTCGTGAGGAATATAAATATGTGTATGCAGGTTAGATAGTAGAATGTGGGTGAATAGGAGCCACTTCTTTTTCAATTTGTCTCGTCCATCCATCCAAGTCCAATACAATTGCTGATGAAAGAAAAGTAATAATATCCAGGTGGAAAAATTATAGATTGTAGTTGCAGTTGAGTTGTAGCCCGCATTATATCTTCGCTGCCGTGCCATAACGCACAAAATTATGAGGAGTGTAGTAGACAAGTAATTTAGGAGGATTATTGAGGTGTGTAGCCATTGAGAATAATTAACTAAAGATAAATAAATCCCTAAACAATAAATAAATTCGTTTCAAATATTATTTTTTTCTGGGAAAGGAATTTTAAAAAGTGACTGTGACAGGTTTAAAAGATTTGATTGTACATTGTTTTAGGAAGATTGAAAAATTTGACAAGTTTGAAGAAAAGGAAAAAAAAAGTTTTGAACAACTTGGTTTGGATAAAGGTTTGGAGGTCACAAAGGTCACGGGCAGGCAAGGTTTACAGAAGTCGTCTAGACACTAGAACACGGAAGGAAACAAAAATGGCAAATGTGTACGATCCGCGGCCACACCAACTGATGTCGGCGTCATCAAAATCGTCAACCAGCTCTGAAAATGATATCTTGGATGATGTGTTCGCGTACCCTGGGGGAAAGGGGGCGATGATGAGTAACAGATCTGGATTTCCGTCTGGGAAAAAGATTCGGACAGCAAGTGAGCCTATCACTGTGGCGGGGAAAGGTATTTATTGTAGTTTGGATAATCAAAGCATTTTTAAAATTTTGACTGAAAACTGAAAAGGATGACGTGACTGAGAAATGGAATTCCGGTACTAATTACAAGACTTCTTTTTCTATTTTGTTCTCAGAGATTAGTCGGGAAGACTTTTTGAAGGGGAGTGGCAGGACCCAGGCACTGAGCGATTCTTCCAATGTTGTCAAAAGGGGCGATGAAGCAACCGGATCTGTGAAAATGTCTACATCAAATAGTTGCGATAAGCTTAAAAGTTCTCCGATCTTGGATGGCGCGGAGACCTTCCCGGAACCAGAAAGGATTAGGAGGGAGGCTAGCAAGGATTTTCGTTTCTCAGCACTTTTCGAAGAAGATGAAGCCGCGGAAGAGGGAGGGGCACATGCTCTTCTACATTTACCTCTAAATGCTGGAAACGGCAGCCCCCAGTTTATGGACGATATTTTTGTGAATGAAGACGCTTTTGATAATGGGGCATCTGGTACCTTTTTCGAAATGAACAGGAATAATGCTACGGCTAATGCAGCTCCAGAAACCTTAATCACAAACCAACCTTCAGCAGAGGATGATGATGATGACATGTTTCCAGAAATTGAACATTTCCCATCTGGATATAGATGTTGCGCGTACGAAGGTGAGATTGAGATACCAATAATATTTTAATCATTTTCGGGGATATGCTATGGAATTAATTATGAAGGATTTTAATAAGTAATAATTGATTAATGATTTGTTTTAATTGTCTTGATATAGATTTGATGTTTCCACCAATGGATGAGCCACGACTTGTGATGCGCTCATCCTTTGATGGTGAATCCGGCTTCCCAGAATTACCTGATGATCTTATGAAAGAAGACACGCCCTGTCCTGGTAAGGTTCTTCATCTTTATCCGTAACTGCTAATATGCCAAAGCAGTAATTTATGTTTTGAATAATTGTTTTATTTTGAATTTGCTTATCTATTCCTAGAAATGGATTTGACAGAGGTGGATGTGCCAGAATTGCCAGCATTGAAATTGTGGTTGTATCAGTGAAAAGAACAGTGGTGTATGGTGAACCGTATTTTAAAATGTTATACTCGCAACGTAACAAACAATTTTTATGAACAGTGAAAGACTGAGGTTGATCCTTGTAATTGCTGATCTGAGTTATATACATGTGTAGTTAAAAGATAATAGGAAATCCAGAAGATTATATCGAATTATCGAATCGACAACTAATACTGTACTGTAATTTAATGCTTCGTCATCATAAGTAGTTTAAATGTCACTACATTGAATTGTAACATAATTTATTTACCAATTGTACTATGATTTTTACACAAGTTACTTTACACAATTTTTTACTTATTTTAATAACAATGACTTCGTTTTACTGTAGTACTTTCTTTTGATTTTAACTTATGTGTCTCATCAGTTAAGTGTGTCAATATTTATTTACGAAGAATGAGTGTACTTGAGAGGAATAAAAAAAATAATGTTGAAAGAATGTACGAATACAAATGAAAACCGTGTAGATTACATGCGTACCGTTTTTTTTACAAAAAAAGGAACCGTAGTGGTTAGGTATTTCCATAAATAATTGCTGCTCTGTCACAGGAATTTGATCAGATTACTGCTCTCCATTGGATTTACTTTATTAATTTGACTTCGTCATAATTAGAGCAGGGCTTAAACATAAATTATTGTACCGTCAGGGCTTTAGATTATCAGAGTGCTTCCAAAACATTATCTGCGATTTTAAACACCCTTTCAAAATCTAGCTTCCCCTCTTTGTCCCACCGAAGGATTTGTTCCAATTCTTGAGCACTGGAAGAATATTCGCCGCCTTCACACTCCTTGAAACTGTCATTTGAGGATGGAAGCACGCCTTGGCTTCCCTGCAGAGTGGATCCACTCCAACTACGTTGTTGAGTTATGCTCCCATTAGATCTTGTACTTTCCCCAATCGAAGCCGTATTCTGGTCCCCGCCAGCATCCATGTCAACCCCGGAACTTCGATACTCCCACAACTCAAAATCCAGCAGGTTGGGTCCCTGCTCCGGATTGGGGAACAGTTGCTTCTGCATCAAGTTGACTGCTACTAGAAGCAAGCAGGAATACACGAACGTCCTCACACCTCCATTCAGCCACGGATGGTGAAAGATGTAGAGAAAGTTCCAGAAAACGTAGCATAACACAATCCAAACCACCACCCGCATCCCATAACTGATAGATCGCTCCGTGGCAGACATACCCCATCCAAGAGTAGCCAACTTCTGAAGTATCGATGCACATGGGGCTGCCAACAGAATGTCTTTCCTTTCACTGTAAGCCCTTCTCTTCCTTCGCAACGCTCCTCTTTCAGAAGGCGAACAAACCTGCATGGTTTTATTGCAGGCGTGGGTCTCACCTCCACTCATTTGCTTCCTGAGCTCCCAAATACTTTCAGCGTAATCGAGCTCTTCATGATTACTTGTCTCATTTCGCCCCATTCCTCTTCTAATGAACATTTTCCCATCATCGGTCTTCCCCAGACCATGATAAAATTGGAAGAGCAATGGATAAAACTCATCAATCACGGAATCCATTCCGTAGCACCGCGTGGAAAATGGTCTGTACGCTTCGTCCCGACAAATGGGACAGGAAGCTTCAAGGCGGAGCCAGGAAAGGCCGCAGAATTTGCAAAACCTATGGCCGCAGGGGAGTGTACAGATGTCGATCATGAAGTTATGACATATTTTGCACACAAAGCTGGTAGATAAATTGGTAATGATTTCTAGGCTGTTGATGACGCTCAGCGAAGACAATAGATCGGGTTTCTTAGCATGCTGCTTCTGTTCGGGAATCAAAGGTGGTGGCATTTTTTTTCCTTTTCCAGACAGTGCTGGTGATAAATTATATGAATGTAAATAAACGATAAAAATTTTGTAGATTCGGGTTTTTAACGCTAATAGTTTTAAGCGATTGTTGAATTAAATATGATTACTTAATTCACTGCTTGTTCTGTCGATTAATTCTTTTTTAGTTACGATCATTTCAACCGCATAGCATCTCGAACCAGAGTTCATCTTTTTCCATAGCAAATGTTTAGATGCAGATAGAATACAGAAAAGGATTTTGTCAATGTTCTTTTTTCGACATTCCAACCCCAAACTTACCATCACCATCCAAAATGTTACATGATAAATGCGTGCTACATTCTAGCGCTTTGGGTCACTCATCCCAGCATAAAAATGTTTGCAATGTAAATGTAATTTAGAGCTGGGTCTAAAAATGTTTGTTCCACGTGGCAAGAATAGTGCGGTGAACTCTGATACTTTAGAGCATTTTATCAATTAAAACGGGATTTCTATATGTAGATGTTGGTTTTGCCCTTAACAAAAACAAGCTTACATCTCACGTTAAAAATTCAAAACAATCATGATGGGTAACTCAACTTCAGACATAGTTGACTGGCTTGACTCATCCGTAAAAATGTGGCATCCCGTCAATATGATCCCAAGCCAACTAGGGTAAAAAAAACTGTGCACTTTCACCAAACCGTCCTTTTCTAAAATATTAAAAATGGCAACTATATTTGTGCAAAGATCAGATTGTGTCAGGTGGAGAAAGTCCAGGACAGAAAGAAGAAATGAAATGGGCAGGGGACATGGTTTCGTATCATGCATCGTGGGGGTCAGTTTTAAGGATATTACATATACTATTAACGTAATTAGAATGTAACCGAGCAAAATTGTGCAAACCATCTTGTAAGCTTACAATTAGTTGCACATACAAAATAACAGTTCAGTTTATTTAGAACCAGAACCGATTAAAAACCCAAGTAATTACCCAGTCTGTTGTAATGGGCACTACTCTCGATCCCCGTACCCGAATCATTACACTCCCTTCCCTTTCCCAAACATCA
>JAQGAI010000918.1:0-16862 GCA_034696905.1 Lepidocyrtus violaceus | reverse complement strand
TGGAGTTGATTTGTGTCTATTTGAAAACACCGCATTTCGGTCCGAAATGCTTTTAAAACATACTTTAACTGATCGATTTCTATTAGGAACATGTCTGCCTAACCTGCCTTATTCAGGTAGGGTTTCAAATTGGATGTTATGCTTTTTAGGAAGGAAATGTAATATCCTTTTCCAGCCTCCAGCAGTATCAGTCAGATTCTTGCCGTTTCTACTCACAATATTAAATTCAAGGACAGGGTTTTATATAGCCGCTTTTCGTATTACTTACAATGTTATGCAATGCATTATTTTTCATGAATTTTTTGGAAGATTTATGACGCAACTGCTGCGTATTATATTGGATCTGGTATAATATATTTGATTCGATATTGGCCTTTCATTTTCAATTTTACTAATGCGAATCACGATTAGATAGTGCAAGAAGAAGCCCAAGCCAATTAGCCCCATATTTCTTTTTAGACAAGTTCACGCTGACCTTTTACTGATACGGCGTTTCACATATTACATTCATGAACCCCGAAGAAAAGGAAGGTTCCTACAGCGTCATACCTACATCCATGCTGGGCGATGGACTTCTTCCCAATTTTCGAGGACAGATAATATCAAAATCACCTTAAAGGAAGGACGTTGAAGGAAGAAAGCAGCACTGACAAGCTGTTAAGAAGAAGGCATATCTGAAGGGTTGTCTTGTCTTGTCTCGCATTGAATGTTTTCTTTTTTTTGACAAAGTCAACACAATTTCCAGAAGTGACCATAAACACGTCTTGTTTGCTATCGGATGTGTCTAGTAGGCAGGTTCCTTGTTAGTAGGGGAGGGAAAGGCACTCCACTTCCACTAGAGGAAGTGATAATATGCTTTATCGTGTTTTGTCCCATGATGATAAGAAGAAGGCAGTATTATGTAATAACTGCTACTACCCACCCGTAAACTTGACAAGGTAGTGTGTGTGGTAGCATTGCACTTTTCTTTGTCTCTTGACACGAAAACCTTAGAAGGTTCTATTTCCACATACCTATCTACCAAGTTGAGCTTTTCCGTTGGAAAAATCTAATTTTCTTTTTACAGGGTCATTACTTATATAGAAAGAGGACATGAGGACGCTTGTTTGGTAGTACGGAAAACTAACTTAAAAATAGAAAATTGGGCCAGAAACTTGCGTTGTTCCAGGGGAAAAAGTGGGTCGCCGTACAGTAAGGAAAGCACTTTCTCCCACGTTGTCTGTCAGCCAGTCTGCTTGTAGTGGTGTTCGGTGCACTGGAAGCTTCGGGTACAAATGAGGGCCCCGCGAAAAAATGACGTGGTAATAGATTATCTGCACTCCTTATAGTGACAGTTTCCCTTTGTCATTTTCTTCTCACAACCAGTTAGGTACATAACATTGCTCTATAAGAAGGGCAAGTAGCTCCCTCATTTTGTATGTGTGGGAAACGTTCTTACAATATTTTGCCACGTTGGTGTTTGCAGTCACGGACGCAAAATTAAGATGAGCTGACAGGAGAAAGCAAATCTTGCTTGTTTCAGAGGTTGGGAACATGGCGGTCATTTATAATCCAAAAGGTTTGTGCTTCTTTCTAGTACCAAAAATTAATGAGGACAGGTGGAGCGAAAATGCAATATGGGCTAATAATGAAACAAAATTGAACAATACTGTGGGATTGATGTTGGTGTTTATTATGTACAGGATGTCAGACATGTCATTATTATTCCGTGCACTTCCTTTTAAAGTGCAATGCAATCTAGTCTGGGAAATCATGTAAAAAGATGAAATCAATTTTGGAAGAAAAGAAATGCGTAGGTATGCGATTTTCGGTTTGCGCTGACTTTGTCCGAATAGCTTATATTGAATATGAGTCAAGCGAAAAATGGGACGTTCTACATAAATAACAGCCCATTTTGTCCCAACAAACAAGAGTATAATGTTGAATATGCACTTTATGCTCTTTTTGTGCAATTGTAAATGTTCGTCCCGATGAACTGAAATCTTATTTTCTATTTGGTAAAAATTAGAATTCAACTCCATTTGCAAACATGAGGTCAATGCAGATCCCTCACCAATTTGCAACTTTTTTCAGCAATGAATACAGAGCTTCTAAAAAATTGAAAAGCAAAAGTATTTTATTGCAACATTATTTTGTAGCTTGAATGAAACTGGTATGACAAAAAGTGCTGTTTTGCCAAATGAATTATGTAGTGATTTATTACATGAGTAACTTTGTTTTAAAATAACTTCTCTTCTTGATTACCTGATTATCTTGTCTTGTTTTTTATACGGATTATGTAAAAATTATTACGTACGGTTGACAAAATAACTTGTGTGAACGGTCATAGTAAATCATGCTAGTTCCAAGCAAGCATTAAGTCCACTTAATAATAATAATTTTTTTAATATCAAGAAATATTGCCTTATCCAAATAAACAACAGTATGTAATTGGCAATGTTTTTTTTTTTACAAATTCGGCCTACTTTCCTGTTAAACAGAATATTATTGCTTGTTATTATGTTTTATTACTGTTTGTTCTCGGAAGGAAAAGCAATAAGCAAACAAGGAAAAAACTGCCATACAAACAAAAAAATCTTTCTTGACTTTAGCCAAACCTGTGATTTTCTCCAAACAAAACTTGTCTTCAAACAAAAGTCATTCATAATGTTAATGTCTTTTCAGCTGCCAGGTTAGGTTGCCATTATTCTCGTATGAACCATACATACCTAAGTATACTTTTGTTTTGCCTTTCCATTTTCCAGCCCTTCAGCTTTCTCTCTGTACGTATATGTGCCACCTCACATTTTCTTCCTGTCATGACGGACTATGTTGGTTCTAACTAAAAAAAAGGAAAACAAATAAGTCCACGCTTTGCTTTGTTTTATCAAGACTGCCTAGAATCTTTAATGTCTATTCGTGTCCCTCAAGCTAAGACAAGCTTGCAATAATTCCATTAGGAAAACTTTCTCTTCCTTTCACTTCCAACTTTTCCAGTCCGAGCAAACCAAAAACACTATAATAAATAAATAGGCAGAGGAAAATCATCGTATGTACTATTTTCCCATTTCTTCGGCCACCATCACCACCATCCCACCGAGGTCACCAGGATTACAAAAATGGACAAAGGATAGTAACATTGGTGGGGCTAAAGAAAACACTGGACATTATGTCCACTTTCAACCAAAATAAACATGCAATTTCATAAAGAATTAATTTGCATATGCCTATCTATCTAAAACAAAAAATACGTGGCATACATTACATACTTTCTCCTTGTTCCGCCCTATAATTCAAGCGTTCAGCCACGGTACCGTGTACTTCACATTGTTCACTTGACATACATTTTCACGAAGATGATGATGATGACGATGATGATCATGATAAGTACATATTATAACAACATCAAAAATCTATCCCTCCTTAGTTTTATTTTTTTCCTTGCTTTCCCTTTAAACTCCCTCCCTACTCGTTTCAAACAAGAGGAAAAAATTCGGTCCGACGGATGTGTCAAGTTATTGTGTTTAGTTATTGATCAAATAAAGTCCAATACATATATTTTTTTTCAAATGGGATTATGGGCTATAAACATGTGGAATGTGAACCTTCTTTCCTTTCCCTCCTACCTACTCACATGGGAAGAAACCGTGTCGTGGGTGTACAAATACAAATGATATGTATGTAATGCAATGCATGTGAAAAAATGACGATGGATGGATGGTCGGACTTTCTCAGTCAACAGAAGCAGATTACCTTATGCTTAAGTTATAAATTGTGTTTGTATTGACTAATGCAATTTGGCTAGTGTTTTTTTTTTTTGCTGGGAATTTGGTTCGTTGCACAAGTTCCCTTTTCACTTCCTGAATATATTTGTACTGGGGAAAGTTTTGTTATTTTCTATTATGTAAACTGGGGCCATATTTTATTGATAGAAAATAACACTCCACTAATACGAAAATAGCTACACAAGGCTACGTTACTCCTAACAATAATACTTGACGCGAAACAGTACTAAGGTCGACGGCATGGTGGCAACAATCCAATGCTGTGGAGTAGCCGCATGGAATTTCTACTTTGTTTGTTAACTTGACTGGCTTGTTAGTTAGGTTGACTGTTGTGACTGCGTTGTAGCTAAATTTTTATTTGATTGTGAGTGAGCATATTTCTAGGGCGGATAAAAAGTTTACGTTGTGCCGTTGTTGGTAGGAAGCGAGAAGGTTGACAAGGGAAGAGTGATGACTCGTAAAAACCAAACCGAGCTAGATGAAGTCGAGCTGAAGAGTCTATCAAATCTAGGTCAAGCCAAATCCAGTAAAAAGTGACCAACCATACCAAAACCAATGACTATCATCAGCATCGCCATCGCCGATCACCTTCACCAGACCACCACGGCTATTTTCGCAGGAGAGAGTGACGTCCAGTACATCAGTACATGTGGTCTTGGTTAGTCAGGAATAATTTAAGCATGTGTACCAGCAGCAGCTAGATGGACACATTTTTGTTTGCAAAGGTGGACGGACATACTTCCTTCCGTTTGAATAAAGTCCTAAACGAGGGAAGCATGAAGCATCCTATCTCATTCACTTCTTCCTATGTCATCCTATGCCAGCCCAGTTGTGGGTTACGCATTATTTCTTGGGGTTGTCTGTAACTACATATCTGAAGTCCAACTACCACAACTGGATTTCATTTGGACAGTTTTCAGAAAGTGAGGTGCTATTCTACGTGTGTGGCGGACCAAGTTTTAGTATTTGCATATGTTTAATTCAATCATAGTTCATGTGATGTGATGTGTGAACAGACATTGTTTAATTTAAACATTGTGATAAGCCAGTATATCAAATACTTCCACCAGTATTTCATGTCGTTTTTTGATTGGAAAGTGGACAGTAATGACAGCATACTTCCTGAGAGTGCCGTAACGA
The DNA here is from genome assembly GCA_034696905.1 of Lepidocyrtus violaceus. NCBI lineage: Eukaryota > Metazoa > Arthropoda > Collembola > Entomobryomorpha > Entomobryidae > Lepidocyrtus > Lepidocyrtus violaceus. Next base: position 11,958 of record JAQGAI010000918.1, on the reverse strand, counting down.
ATTGTGCATAATGTATGATGTGCTAACGTACCTCCCAGCCTATTTGTGCGTGCTTCCGGTTGTAAAACAAACGAATTTCTGTGACATTAAGCTAGTGGGCTTTTACGCATTCCTCCTCCGTTGGCAATCAGGCTTGTTGATGGAAGGCTAAAAAAGTTGATTTTACATATTTGTAGTGCCAACAAAAGTACATTGCTGAATTTTACATTTGAAGTCTTCAAGACAAACATGGTGCTAACGACCTGTGTTAATCTGGAATTCAAAGCATTTCTGAAGGATACGAGTACAAATATTTTTAGGAAAGATTTTTAACCCCCTTGTTGTAAACAACAAGATCGTGATTGTAATTGTAAGTCTAAACGAATTCGTTCAAGCAAAATATAAAAAGATGCAGAACCGTTCAAGCGGAGGCTCGCGTCATTCCATGAATAACAATAATATGGCACCGAGGGGGGCTCTCTTTGATCCCTCAACGTATGGAATGCTCATGTGGCAAAACAAACTCCAGGAAAAACTCATACAAGAGGTAAGTGTACAATAACAGCACATAAACATTGTATTTAAAAAAAAGGAAAACATGTTTGTATTTTCAAACACTTTTTTAAAGTATCAGCTCAGTTCGATGGCACACTTGCTATTTAGCACATCAATTTCCCTGGAACAAAATGCAAAATTCTGGAAACTTTCTCTTGACGTTTATGTATTGATTCTTTTTCTTTTCAACAGCAAAAAGAAACAAAGCAGAAGGAATTGTCGGAGCAGCAAAGAAGGATACGAGAAAGACAAGAGCATTCGCACCAAGGAAGAGGAGAAAGGCTGCAGAATCAAAATCATCAGCAAAATGCTCCTACCACTGAGACTGCTAGCTCTGCCATTCTCGAAATTCCTCCGCAAATGTTCCCCGGTCCAGCTCCATACACGGTAACCCAGCAAAGACCCCAAACTCCTTTATCCCCACCAGTAATCCCACAAAGAAACAACAACAGTGAGGGAGCAACCTCTCCTCCGGAGAATCTACCCAATGGACCAACAGCAACATCGGCATCATCACCAGGAGGATTAATGTTCCCCAATATAGCCAATCGTATACGTACTTCAGTCTCCTGTGATGTAAGGGAAAGGATTTAGCAGTGAGCTGAAAGCTCACACAATTCAATTTAATGTGTTCCTTCTCATTTTATTAAATTATAAATTCTGGGAATTTTCATTTTCATAAACAGGATTACATATTAAAGTAGATATCTTTATCACCCGGTTTAACTTTAATTTCCACTTTTGTTTTCTTCCAAAACCCCAAAAACAGAACTTTAGAAAGGGACCGCAGCCCCTACCACCAGCAGCAACCCGCTTGCTGGGGAATCTTATTTCTTTCCAACAAATGGGTGGAGCAGGCTCTCCTCGACGTTCCCCTTCCGGCAAGCTCTTAACCGTGCTTCGTGGGGATCCCGAGATCCGTTATCATCAGAAGGATACTCGAGGTTTTGACCAAAGTATGAGGTACCTCATGGACAGAGACAAAGTGCAGGAGTATAAACGCGAGCTTGATCAACAACTGGAGGAAAAAAGAAAGTGGAAAAGTCGACTGGGGAGTGGAGCAATAAAGGAAATAACTAGGAGGGGCTTTATTGAAAATGGAGGTGATAAAACTCATACTTCGCCCGCGACAGAAAATCATCATCATCATCCTGACTACCGTCATCCAAATCACCATTACAATACTTTTGGAATAGATGGTAGCGGCGGTGGTGGTGGTGGAGGGTATCACGGACGTGGGAGTAAAAGTGGGATGGAGCTGGCTCCATTAATGAGGAAATTCAATAGTTTGCCCAAGTTGGCGGGGCTTAGCTCCACCGACGTGACTAGGCCGTTTGTGCAGTAAGTGAAAAAACAAAGAAAAACAAGTTGAAACAATGATAATAAAAATATGAAGTTTTGTAACATCGTCATATTTTATGGAGAGCGCATAAAATTTTTATTTTGAAAAATGGATAAATATGACAAAGCAGCGCTGTTTGTTTTTTGTTTCGCTTCTTCTTATGTACCTGACGCTTGCAATTCAGCTTCTTTCAAAGAAAGTTGTAGTAGTAATCTCTAATATGATTTCCTCCTTTCATTTTTACACTCTTATTTTCAGTTCCCCAAGGAATGAGTTCTTTCATCCTGTACAAGCCAGTGAAGTTGCTGAGGACCTGTCTTCCCAGCTGAGGGAAAAGGAATGGCTTTCGAGGAGGCATCAAGAAAGCGAAAGGATTGCAACTGAGCGACATTTTCAAACGTGGGATAGTTTATGGGGACGACCGGGAGCGGGTGCTCCACTTATTCCTTTCCCCCAGAAAAGCTTAGGTCATGCAGTTAGCTTCGGAAATCTTCTTGGAGCGGGAGGAGGGGCTGTCCATGAACAGCGCAGCACTAATGCTGGCTATAACAGGGTGAATTTGTTTAAAGCTCTTCATATGACGCACCAACAGCCAAGTAGGCCAAAGTAGTATGAGTGGGGATGGAGGTAGGTGTGGAGTTATGTGGCGTCCGTCCGGAGTGAAGATGAATTGCAGGAAGAGTCAAAGTAGGATAATGAAGTGATGATGAATGAATGGATTTTTTAAAGGATGAAAAGGAACTTGCAACAAAAAAGAGGAGCATTGGCTTGGCATTCGTAAAAATTCACACATTTGACAATCATTTGTATTTTGTGGTGGGGTGCGTGGGTGCTAAAACGAAAGTCTAAATCAAATCTGCTAGAGAAAACCAAACTAGCTACTAAATTGACAAATGAGGATTTTCCGTCGGTTCCTTTCTTTGTGAATGGAGTTTTAAAATGCTACCTATTTTATGTAATTTATTGAAAGCGCTGAATTTGAATAGATGATGAGAAGTTTCGGCTTTTGTAAGTTCACAAAATTGTGATAAGTATTTCGCAAATTATAGGATTTCATGGCACTTTTCTTAACTTTCTGTTACTGTCTTACTCGATAGAGAGATGGATATGTATTCATATGAAAATGTTAAATAAATTCGGAATTTATATGAAAGAGAATAAAAAGTTATAATATAATACATAGATCGACTTTTACAAAGCAACCAAAAAAATCAAAATCAGAAACGAATGACTGATCATTCCGCAAGCAACAGTAAGCTACTACCATACTCTTATACGTAAGCTACTTCCATACTCGCAAGATCAGTAACGCAGACACATATGACTGGATTTTTAAATCTTCAGGTCCGAAACAAAGAAAAACTTGTAAACTTTGACTGCGCGGCAATTTCAAAATTTGAAAATTGATTTGTTCCTAAACAAAAATGGGCTTGTATTGAACTGAATTGTAATGGTACGAGTCGTGAGCGACGAGTCTTCCTCAACCGGACGGGGCAGAAATTGGTTCGACTCATTCATTCGAATCAGCACTCAGCACTGGGTTCACAATTCATTAAGTGAAATGAATCAATTGGATTTTGAAATATAATATGCATGCCGAAAAATTAAATACTGAGGATCGACACAGAAAGTTAGTACTATTACATATTTTGCACATGCAGTCATTGCTGATCATTAGCATGATCAGCAGCTTGCTGAATGAAGAGAGACATTTGGTGAATGTAAATCAATGCAAAATGCAATTAGTTTATTCACTTGATTGATCATATTTGATCAAGCCCTTGATATTATTAAATTGATTTGTTACATTTATTTGTTAAAACTATCAATGATTTTTTATACTTCGAAATACCTTTTCTCATTCTCACATCTCATCACTGAATACAAAACTTACCCAAATTCTCCCCAAGCTGCTCTCATTCATTCATGATATTATGTAATTGTGTGAGTGACAGATTTATGGAATTTCTCAAGAGGAAGAAGTTGACATTTATAAAAATGCATAAGGTGGCAGCGTAACAATCTTAAACAAAAAGTCTTATAGAGTACATGTATGTAAGCTCATTCCTTCTGCAGCAATTTATGCAAAACGAGTACTTTTGGCTTTCCATCGACCATGCAAAAAGAAGGGTAGGATTCCTACCCTTTGTTTTGCTTGATCGATGTTGGCTTTCTTCATTTTCACTGTGAAATTGGCAAGGCAGGAAGGACGACTCCAGTGCACTTCCCAAATCCAACTTTATATCCGTCTCCTTCAGCTACTCCTGCAATATGATGAAAAAATTCCAAGCGTAAGTAAGAAATAGGAAATGAAGAAAAAATGTCCTAATCATCACGTAGGCATATTTATGTAATATAAATTATATGCCTTATGAATGAATTTTGCAAAATAGTTTTTTTTTGCACAGCAACAAAGTTCCAGACATGCTACTCATCTCCCAGCCAAAAAACGTAAGTCTCAAAAAAATAGCCACAAAGTATAAGGTATGCTTTTTGAGGATGAATGAAAACACGGAACTACGTGCATGCATAATTTATGTTTGGTTTAGGTAGTCAATTTCATTTGAAGTAAAAAGCTTTTTTGCTAGATAAGTCAGCTTTAGGCTGGGGGGCACATACCTCGGATAATAACCTCATCTCCGTCTTTCAGGAAATTACGTGTACTTCCATCCTTCATTGGAATGGGCTTCGTTCCTCTCCAGCTGAGCTCCAGCATCGAGCCATATGACTCAGGTGTCTGGAAAAATTCGAATGGAATGGATTTGGCATAAATTGAAGAAAAAACCAGCGAAGCAACAGTAGGATTAGTCTGCTAAAATATATTTATCATATGGAAGCCGGAAGTTGACAGGAAATTGTGTATTTTCTGTTCTGGTATCAGGAAAAATCTAAAGTGGTGGACCGGATCAATAAGTGTCTAACTATACGTGTGTTGGCTACACCTACGTGTGGATTCCTTAGAATTAATGTCATAAAACAAATCATTGAACAATTTTATAATACGCTCAAATTCGCTGCTTTCAACTTAACAACGACAATCAACTTTCCTACAAATGTATCTGCATTTTGAGCTGCCGACGCCAATCAGATAAGACCTCTCTCCTACTGCTGCATAAAAGAAGCGGAAGGGTTTTCATACATTTCAAAAGGAGAAATTCTTAGAAGCCTTGCCTAAAGTACTAATTCAACTAATTAGTTTAATTAATTAAATAGCAATCCATATTATGCTGAGAACAGTCTAAATCTAAACATCAGGCTAAGTAGACGAAATGCCCTTCAGAGCAGATCTGTCCTCGTATTTCATTACATTACATTAAGGTTTTCCCCCGCGCCTCGCCTACTTAACCGTAATTGTATAATTGATGAAGCACTTAGGAAAGTGCCCTTGAAAAATATAAATTGTCAACCAAAGCAATTACAAAAAATTGTGTAACATACCGGCCCAGAAATGGTCCCGGAAGCGAGCATATCCCCTGGGTTAGCATTACAACCTGTAATTGTATGATGAGCAAGTTGCTGCTTCATGGTCCAATACATATAGCGGAAGTTGGAACGACAAACCGTTGTCTCTTCTTTACTGTCGCCGGCTACGATAAAAAAATATTTTAACATTTAAGTACTCTCCATTTATTTGGTTTAAACGTTTAAACACGTTCAAAAGGTAAGTGGGCAATGCAAGATTAATGAAAGCCTTAATGTCTACAGTTGAGCAAAACCATTAAAATATCTGCAAGGATCTGGAATTTGAGGGAATAAGCATGCAAAATAGCGCAAAACTTTTCTCCAAAACTCCATTCAAACAAAATTTTGCGTAGGTTTTTTTCATCCTACTTTTTTGTGTTTGTTCGCTAATGGGGAAGACTTACGTCGGATGGAGACGCTCAGTGGGATATTGAAGGTGAATGGGTCATTATGCTGAAGATACTTGAATGGGGCTGGATCCTGTGCATAGTTTCCCACCTGGAATGGCTCAAGAGCGGCCAAGGTGACAATCCAAGGTGAAATAGATGTCCCAAAGTTCTTCGCTAGAAAGGGTCCCAGAGGAACATACTCCCATTTCTGAATATCCCTCGCACTCCAGTCATTACACAGGCATAGACCAAAGATGTGATCCTCCGCGGAAGACACTGGAATTGGCTGCCCTAATGAATTACCAGGTCCAACAAAAAATCCCATTTCCAGCTCAAAATCCAGTAGTTTACATGGCCCAAATACTGGAGGCTGATCTTCCACAGGACACATTTGTCCATTAGGTCGATGAATTGGAGTGCCCGACACTACGACGGAACTAGCTCTTCCATGATAGCCCACAGGGATATATTTCCTGGCGAAATAAAATTAAATAAAACTTTTTGTTTGTTTTGCTCATTTTACGCAATGTCCCATCTAATGTCGAGTAAGGAAAGAAAGTTTAAGTGGGGCAGAAAAGTATTTAAGGGTCATTAGAGGAAGTTAAGCCCACGCTAAATCTGCAATACACTAGATCTTGGAGGGAAGGAAACAGTTTGTTCACTAGCTATGAAATGGGGACAAGGAAGAAAACTTTTTATTCTTTTTTGTTGTTTTCCTTTTTTTCTACATTTTATCCTTATGTCATTTCATTACCATTGCTATTACAAATACGTCAATACTCCACTGCACCTGCTGCGTTCTATCATTGTTATTGACGATGAGCACAACAAAATATTTCAAACTGGAGGATGTATAGGCATATAGTTTATAGCATTTCTTTCGTGCTAACTTTCTACTTCTTTGCCGAAAAATTAATTTTTATAGGGAAAGTAGCAATTGAAACGTGTTACGTTTTGCAATTGGTTTGACGATTTATCGTTGAAGTATAGTAATACTAAGGAAGGTACATATTATGAGGATTTATGATTTATGTTGGCTTTTTCAATTTTCTATTTAGGGCGAGAGTGACATTTTCATTGAAACATTTTAGTGCCTCCACCGCCCCAACAATTTTTCAGTTTAATTAAACATAAACGTGAGTACTTGTAAGTATAAGACTTTGACGAATTAGCACAATCCATACCAATTAGGCATCAGCGCATTATCCTTCCCTCGGAACATCGAGCCCACATTTGTAGCATGGTCGATGGATGAGTAGAAATCAGTGTAATCCCCAATTTTTGCGGGAAGATGCATAATGACGTCAGCTTGTGGGATTAGGGCTCTGCATAAATATTCCAATTAATTTGCAATTTAACATTTGCATATCCACATATTATAATTGTAGGTATAGTGGATAAGTCATAATATATAAGTTATAAATACATGCTTTTGCTAAATATGCTATTACGAGCTTCGTTGGAATAATTTGATCAAAAGCAACAAAATCTCTTTACATATATTATATAATTATGTACCTCTGGCGTAGTGGCGAATCTCTCAGAACGGATTCCGAGGAAGACAGAATTCGCTGCAGAGTCTCTCGGCATTCCTTCCAAGCATGCTTCCCAAGTCCCATGAACTCGTTCAAAGAGCTCTGGAAATTTCATTAGAAATTATCAAACTCTAAAATTAGAATGAATGCTTTGATTTCCACTATTGCTATACTTGACGTAGGTAATTTCCAACCAAGTGACATTTTAGATTTTGGAAAAACATTTCGGGGAAATCTCTGAATGGATATATTATGCAAATTATTATACTCACACTGTCAAACACATGAGAATTTTTGGAAAGCACTGGCCCAGCAAATAGACTTTTGATTGCTTGAAGATCCAATACTTCATTGCCAATTGCCACTCCGGGTCTTGGCTTAGGCTGAAAAGGTAAAAGTTTAACTTTAAATCAATTCTTGAAATTGCAATGAAGACCAAAACATTTCGGAGAAAAAGTTCGGATTTTTGAATTTCAATGTAAAAAATTATCCTACATTGTCTCCAGTGGAAAATATCCCATATGGCAGATTTTGGATTGGAAACTCGCAATCGGGATCGTACTGAACAAAGCTCTGCATCTTGCTAGAATATGAAACTTTAACGGATACTGACAAACACTTAGAACGTCCGTGTGACAATCTATTAAAATGACAAATAATTATGGATCAATTCAGTTTAACGTTTGGAGGAAAGCTCACAATTCTACAGAAACCTAAAATTGAAATGGCACTACTTTCAGAAGCGACAACTAAAAAATAACATATATTTTTATGGAATTTTACTGACAGCGCAACTCCTCTTGAATAACTAGCAAAGGACATACTGGAATTCTAAATCAGGTTTTTTGTCATTTAATCAGCCCATCTTTCCATTTGTTTTCATCGCATGGAAAGGATACACGCACACGCTTTAGTGTTTGAAGTGGGATCCCATGTGTTCATAAAAATCCAGTTTTAGATTACATAAAAAAGTATTTTCAAGGTAAACCCGGTCAGCAACTTTACTCATATGAGATGAGATGATGATGAATATTGAAATACAAGTCATGAGTTGACTGTGATTGGTGGAAAAATGAGGCTGGAACCTGTATTGCTGGAATGCTGGATAATGGATAAAACACAGAGCATAAAATAAAAAACAAGTTGTTATGTCATGACTCCAACTAGCATAGCAGCAACAAAGCTCAAAACAAGTGTTGCATTGAATTCATTGCGTTTTCGTTTTTATAATGATCTGTTTATTTCTTCAATTGTGAGTGTAATGCTGGATTACACAAATGGAAGACTGATATTTTTACAAGTTTTTTTTACTTTGCTGAATATCATAACTAGGTAGCTTATACAGAATAATATAGTTGGATACAATTTACCTAACCTATGGATATAGCTTTATGTTTTTGCTTTTGCCAACTAACCGTTCTAATTAGGTAAATGCATTTTCGCAACTGTTATGTTAATTATAAGCTCATCGGTGTATAAATAATAGCTATAAAATTACGGTAATATGCTTACTTAAAAATTCAAACTTTCAATAATAAAATTACATCTTTAGTTATGTATATTAATGCTTAGAAGGACTCTTGGTGGGCTGTATTTTCCGCGACAGTAAACTTTGATGATGCTGTTGGGGAAGCCGGCACAGATTTCATTTTCATGTTGAGGGTAGCATTTGAACCATGATGAGTGTGTCTCCTCAGTAGCGTGGAGAACTTGTGGAATACGCCTTTCTTCTTCAGCGTTTCAGAGCCATATAAAGAGGGAGAGGACTGCTGTTGGGTAATCTTTGCTAGAATCATATCACAGGTGTACTCTCTGAAAAAAAATGGGTAGAGTATAAAATAAAGTTGAAACTCAATATGAAATGGAGCGGGAGACTAGACTAGAGACATAGGCAATTAATGGGATATTGTGTTATCACGGTTGGATTAGCACAGGCTAAAAAAGTATCTGTAGAATACCTCATCTTTTTATTCTTTTCCACATCCTGTCGAAATCCATTGATCTTTTTATCAAACACATCAAGCTCTTCTTTCGCAGACTTCCTGTACTCATCCCAATCCTCTGTCAGTTGTTCCAACTGTCCAAAGTCGGAGTCATTGATGAAGCTAAAAAAATAAATAAAACTTATTCATTTAAACAAGGATTTCTTTCAACAAATAAAATTATTCAGATTTAGTGGGATTTTGGAAAGCAAACAGAAGTAAAAAAAAATTCGTAAAACAAGTTAAATACTTAATTTTTTTTGTAGGATGTATGATGTATCATTCATACCAAGAGAATTCGGGAATATGTACTTCGCTAATCAACTGGGCCAAAGTCATCGAGTTAAACTGCGCTGTTATGTTTTGATTCTGAGTTGATAACGTCTCCAGCAAACAGGATTTAGCCTGGAAAAGTACAACACATATCAAAATAATCTTCTTTCTAATCACGTCACCCTTTTTGAGCAGTAAACTGGGAACCAACAGTTTTAATTAGCTTGAACTTAACCCATCCTTAAGTTTAAATTACAACTGCCGCCTACTTACTTATCTTTATCCCGAAGTATTATGATGAAGGTAATTTGACGCTGACACAACCAAGGTCACTCAACATCTTTTTATGCATAGGTATATTAATTCAAACAGGGAAAATGTAAACGGGGAAAGTCAACACTTTCCATAATTACCTGTCGGCGAGCCTTTGCTTGGATTAACTTTTGCTGAAAAGTTTCGAGCGAGGGTTGATGAACTGTTCCAAGCCTCTCCAACATTTCTGAACATTGACATCTAACGCTTGACTCCGAAAGGGGGGATAGGTTCGCAGCGGAACCGCTGTTGAGAATTTCCTCAGTAAAGTTTTGAACATTATCCAGCAGAACTTGGCAGGAGGTGGAGAGTTCCTGGAACTGTTGTTTGAAGGGGAAATAAAAACAAGGAGCGGATCAGCATGACATGAAAAAGTACACCCTTTCATATGAGAAGATAGACCGGGACTCCTCCAGTAACCGGAGGCATAGCCCTTTTTGTTTTATTTATTCGAAAAACTTAACGAATTTGAAGTGGGTGTAGGTTACACAAGACATCCAATGCCAAATACATAAATTAAAAGCCTAAAAATAGTCTCATTTACTTCGCGTTGTAGCTTACGCAAGGAAAACTTTTAGTTTGGAAGAAAATTCTGTTAATTTTTTATACCTCTTTGAGTATCCTTTCAATCAGTAAATCTTCTAGGTAGAATGCCCTTGAAAATGCCACGGCCGCTTGATTTCCAAGAACTATTTCCGAGGCCACCTTCAGCCTTAGCATTTTATCTTGGAGGGAGGTTTCCATTTTTATGAACGATCCTTTCCAGTGTTATATCACAACTAACACATATAGGTATTGAAGATTTCAAAATAATTTTTCGCAATAATAATTAACGTGTTTTGACACTTCACCGGAAGTGGTTAAGACGACGTGCATCTACGCACAATCTAAAAAAGTGAACTTTTTGAGCATCCGTCGCCACACATCCCATTGACTCTCGAGGGTATTTCTCAAGCAAAAAGAGCAAATCAAACCAACATGAATCTAATTCTTCAAGAGGGGAATTATGTTCAGCTTCTCGTTTTTAGCTAGATTAAGTACATGTACTTGGGCTAGCTTACACAATCACATAAAAATGGTTTAATTTCCAGTCTTACAACTTCTTCATTCACTCACAGAGCCATGCATAGCCAGCTCACAATCAGTCACAGTTTCATGTTTCATCTTCATCCTCTAATGCCAGTCAAACTCCAACTGAACTCCAGAGAGCAGCCAAATCCTATTCGATTCTCTACCCAATTACTTTACCCATTTCATTTGCCATGTTAGATAGTTATAGTTAGCCCTCCTATCACTTTTCCTCTGGTTTTTTGGTCTTCCTCACATTCTTTTGCGTGATTCATAAATTGTGTCAAAATGTACAAATGGGATAATGATTTCTGTGATGTCTGTGAGCGAGCTAATGCCCAATTTTTCATGAATCACTCACACCAGCCAACCAACCCCAAACTCCAAAACAGATTATACCAGAGAGAGCTCCATTCTTTTATCACATCATTTATCTGTCTTTCAGGAAAAAAGGTCCGTGATGCGTTGCTTTGTATTAAAAAAAAAGTTATAAAAAGCCAAGTCAATAACGAAATATATCCTCCCATCCTAACCCCAACCAAACAAATAATTTTTATCATGTGAATTCATTATCAAAAATATACCAAATGCTACCAAACAGTTATCATTAATCATAACAGTACTTCTACCACACACGAATTTTTAAACTTGTGCTTGGAATTATTTTATCGTAAGTAATATGATTCCGATCGTCTTTTCATAAATATTAATGGAAATTTTAATGTAGATATGGTCTTATGCTAGCTTGAGCAATGAATGTGTGAACACTCTGGTTAAGCAAACGAAATTTTTGCAGAAAAATTTGTTGCTGAAGTACAAAATGCAAAAATACTATCCTGTGCAGCTTTATCTTTTCGTCCAAACAAAAAAGTACAGATTTGGCTTTTGCTTTGCATGTGCGAATATTGTTTATTGTGGTGTGTGTTATTAAAAAACTGTTTGTCTGATATGACTATAGTTAATATGGCTAACATGGCACATGCTTAAGATATAAGAATGTAGAATATGGTCATAGTTTTCATGATACGGTGATTGCTGTCAACTCCGACAAGCGCAGACCT
>JAQGAI010000917.1:0-16872 GCA_034696905.1 Lepidocyrtus violaceus | reverse complement strand
GGTTTAGAGAAAAAAATTAGACAGAAGTTTCCACTGAGAGGAAAAATTGGGCTCAGTCAGGCAGAGCCAGTAATAACCTCTGCTCCCTCTCCCAAGTTCATGAAGATGAATAAGACTCACTTTGAAAAAAAAAGAAGTCTATCTTTGCCATCTTTCTTGAATTTTGCCTAGTTATTTTCTCCCTGCAGGATCGTAACTCTAAAATAAGAATAATTTATGCAGGGCAATAAATGACAAAAATTCTTACCATCTTCAATATAGTAGTCTAATCAGAATATTTCCATGCATAGGAGAGGGTAGGAAGGAGGGGGAAATATTTTTTTTTTCAAAACTGTTTCGATCTTGTTCTGCTTGGCTGAGAAATCCTTTTGAGGTTTCTTCTGATCAAAATGACATTCACGCTTGAGTTTGATACTTGAGAGGAGACAACGGACGAAATTTAAACGAGGAGGAGAGGATGACGATTCTCCTTTGAAAATTTGATGAGGTAAAGACAAACGAGAAGGGGAAAAGGGAGGAGGGATGCTGGCTGAGGATGATGATGATGACGAAGACTGTTTACCATTTCTTCCATAAGATATTTCTCTGTTTATGGATGGTTTTTTTTATAGCTCGCAATTAGTGTCATAGTCATAGTCATGACGTGATCCAAAGCTACGACAAATTCAAGTCAAGTCTAGAACCTTTCTTACCAAGAAAATTATACTTCACGGTTTAAACCATGAATCGAAAGAGTCACTGACTAGGTCTCTCTGTCTTGATGTCATACAGTCAATCTTACCATCATCACCATATCACAGTAGCAGCAGCATAAACCAACCAAAGTCATAGTCATCTCATGTCATCATCTAAAATATTTATATTCATATATCCATCCAAGTACCAAAAATATGTGAAAAAATAATCATACCTAAATCATACCATTCACCATTTGTGTCTGCCAGTTTTTTAAACTTTGGTTTAAAACAAATAGCGAGTGAGTGTTAGAATGTTTGCGTAAGAATACGATGCATGAACATGTGCTTTGGCTATGCCTACGCAAGACAGTGCAGCAGTTTTACTATTGGCTTGGCATTTAGCATGCCTTTGTTCAACTTTGTTGAAGAACAAGAATGAGCTAAATCCATACAAGTTACATAGCTTGATCAACGCTTCGCAGCGTTTTTCTTATGACTTCACGTTCAGTTCTTCTTTGGCTTTGCGAGAGAGTGGATGGACTGCGGATGAACTGCAGTACAGGGTCGGTCGTCGGTTTTTGTTTGTGAGGGAGGAGAAATTTTTTTCACTCGCTGCTGCGTGCAGCGTAAGGATTTGCATATTTGTTGTTGGATATTATTGCATTGCATGGGATGAGTGAGTCAAGTGGAAGTCTCATCTCATCATCATTCATTAACAATTAGGGAAAAGGGGTCAGTCATATTTACTATTGGTGCTCCCTGAAGCATACCCCGTTTGTTTCGTGTTGTTCAAACAAGTGACCACATTCTAAAAAGTCCTTGAGAGAAAAGAGAGAAGAGGCGAAGAAATAAAAACAATCATCAACGAAGAAAAAAGGGAGAGCCTAGCTGATTCTTTCAATGCAATAGATAGAATAGTGAAGTTTTAAGTGACCTATTCAATGATCCCTTCGGAGTAATTTAGTATTCAAGAGTGTCTCCTGGGGTTTGGCATGGTTTGTTCGTCCACTGCAGTGTCACCGCAGGACTTCACTATCACATCACCGTGAAATTAAATTGGCATGAGACGATGATGTCGAAGAACTAGAAGGGAGGAATCGAGACCTACGATTGGAATGGACGATTTGAAAGTGGACCTTTTCTTCAGAGAAATCTGTTGAATGGAAAGCTGTCATTTGACAAAAAAAAGTTAGTGGAGCAAATGACAACCTTTTCTCAAAGTGAAACGTGTGGATTTTATTTAATGTGTCCAATCTGGACTCGGAATCCTCAAGTGACATTGCATTAAATTATGCAGTTTTCATCTTAATTTATGTCATTGCTAATTTTGGCTGATTGTTGTCCCTTTTTAAATTAAGATGATGAGGAGAGGATCATGATGTGGTGATGTGATGGTTATTTAGGTCCAATCTAGTAATTTGCTAGCTTCTTGATTATCCTGAATGTACTTGAGCCCCCCATCATTACGCACATTATTAGGGGTTGATTGTTGACAGTAAAAGAGTTCGGTTGATTGTTGATTATTTATAAATTGTGACAAAAAAATATTAACTCGTGTCCCTCTGTGTGTGTGGGACAATCCAGCCCAACTCATGCTGGTTCGGTTCCATTGTTGAAAAAAAGTGACAAAGAAACTAGGTAATTGGAGCCTAGCATTCCTCATCATCACTGCTATAAATTCTCTTCTTGTTATTATTGCCTTGCAAGGAAAAAACTTCACGATTGGATTATATTGCTTGTTAGCACGTGTTTTTCTCTCTTGGTAAGTACAGTTCATGAAATTGATGTAAAAAATGAATGGAAATTATTTTGGTTTTTGGTGCTGCTTATTTTTTTCTCTATACAAAGGGAAAAAATATCAGTCAATTTGTGATTGTGTTTATTACACATTACTTAAAGATAACATATCATGTCAAATAATAGAAAATTACTGCTGGTTTTGATTTTTGTTGTTGGTGATATGATGATGATGATGCCTACGACCTTTGCCTTTCTGTGGTGTGGTTGACTTTTAGTTTGGCATGTGGGATTTTGTTTTGCGAATAAAAAATCATAGTCTTACTCATATTTTCTTTTTATCAGTCATGTCTCTTGGCCGGGGTTTCTCATTCATGGTTAAATCAAAATCTAGAACTTTATGTAGATTTGAACCGCAAAGAGATATAGTTTATGCGTAATTATTTAAGCGATTTATTTAGGCATCAAAAATCATGTTCACATTCCACTCTCATATACATGTAATAGGAACAGTTAGTTTTGCATATTGTATTGTTGTAATCAAGTTTAGCTACGATTGGGAAAACAATCGGAAGAAAAATGAAATTTTTGTCATGATAAGGTCATGTGCTTGAAACAGTGTTTCGTAGTTTTGGTCGAAAACAGTATTGCTTGGACAAAATCCAAAAAGGTAAAACATTTTCAACATTTCTACAAAAAAAAAGTATTTCAATCCCAGAGTAAGATCTTGACTTAAATGTCTCTGGTGCTTCATGATATGAGCCAATCAGTACAAGTTTGAATTGTTTCTGGTTGGGGTTTACTACTTTGGCTGGGCTTGGCCTGGCAGTGACATGGCCTGGTATGATGTCAAGTCACGGACTAGCACGCTGGTGCAAGGAGAACCCATTTCGTTTTAGCAAGCCTTCATTTCATTCATTTTACTACTTTCATGCTTTTCATTATTCATTCATACTCGTGCAAATCGTGTGGTGGCAATGACAGTGGCAGTAATCATGGTGGTGGTGGTGGCAGGGTAAGCATATTACTTTGATGGTGATGGGGTTACCACCCCAAGAAACATCCAATCCACTTTTTCCATTGTTTAAAAAAATCTTGTTTAGTTATAATTACCACCACATTTACATATGTATTCCCCCTCATCGATTCATTCACTTGAGGAGGAGGAGAAAGGCGAAGATGCACATACTATTTTATTTTAATGGTTGATTTAACCTCTTGCAGTTAAACTTCAATTGTTTTCTTCAAAAGACACCACCCTCAGAACAAGGTTGAGAGAAACTGTAAAACGGCAGTATTTATAACTGGCTCATTTACATCGGTAAAATTGCAAGGTTAGAAATGCAAATTACATCAACTAGGCAGCGAAGCGAATGGAAACTTTTATCTCTAATGACTAGTTACAGAAAAAGCCATCAGCTTTAGAATAATGATCAAAAGTAATGATAAAAATGGAGGCGGTTTTCCTGCCAATCCAATGCAATGTCATCCATTTTGCTCATCAATGTTATTGCATATGTCATTATTAAAATAGTTTCTAAAAAATCAGGTTTTTTCAATTCAATTGAGTTGATGGCGTTTTCTAGTTGACTCTAAACCAACCAGATTTCTACATAGCGGTTTCCCCAATCCCTAGATTTAAATCTCCACCTCGTAAAAACGCTACACAAAAAAGTGGCTATGCTGCTGCAGCAATCATCAAACACAATTGGGATATTGGTAACCGATTACAGGTTTTTATTTGGTTTTCCATTGTTTGAAAAAACTGCATTGCAAAACACTTGCAAAAAAATCTGCCTGTGTCTTTGTTGTGCTAGTCTCAGTTTTAAAAATGTGCATACTATACCTAGTTTTTTTGTTCAGGATCATTTGCAATTCTCTCACTTTTTCTTTTTTACTTTCGATGAAGTAGCAGATGGAAGATACATAGGAACAAAAAAAAAAACAAAAAAAAATCTCGACTTTTATTGCATTTTTCATAAAATATGAGCAAAAAATAACTTGGTCTGGTGTAAATGAGTGAGCGAGAAGGAAAATGAAATGAATGAGAAATCCCGTTATTTTTTGCAATTTGTAAAAAAAATGAAAATTAAACTAAAGCCTGTCTAAAGTACCTACCCAGTTATCTTATATGGGTTTTGTGTAACTTGTCCTATTTTACCAACTTCATTTTTTCAAGAATTTGCATTGCAGCGATTTCAATTTTTTTGCACAATATAAAGTGGACAAAAAAGTAAAAAAAAAGTCATTTCCTCGAGTGGATATAACTACGAAACAAGCACTTACGTACTTCGTCGGCATCTGTTTAGCTGATAAAAAAAACTCATCTCATTTTTCGAATTCTCATGCGCTTTGTTAAAATTAAAACATTTCCGTGAAGAAGTGGCAGTAGCAATAAAAACTGCCAAGCTCATCTCATCCTAATCATCATCATCATCTTAAACATATCACGTGATTGGCTCTATAAAATAAAATTGAAAATTAAATACAAGTTTTGTGTGCCATTCATTCATTTTGGATTTTTCACAGAAGATTTTACAAATTACTTACGATACGATGTTGCTGATGAAGTCAAAACTATTTCACGCTTTTGAATGGCCCCTGCCAATCCACAACATCACACGTCCATTCACCTACGGATGACTGGTTATCCTCTACCATACTTACCGCCACCGCCCGACTACTTAAATTTTTTTTTACAAAAAAAGAATCATTTTTCCTTCAAAAAATTCATTATCTTTTTCGTGATGAGGAATTTTTATAACTTCATTTTTGCATCCCATATATTTTAGCTCAATTAAACTACAATCTCTAATCACGACATGACACAGAAGGAACCGATCCTGCTTGTTCCATTGTCTTGTTGGACAAGCTTTTCTGTATTAGTAGCTAGTTTAGTTTTCTACTACATGCCATATTCCACAAGAGAAATTATCATTATTATTATCATAATTTTACTTATAGTATGTGGAAGTACTTTTATTTTAAAAGAGTCGTTTGAAATTTAGTCAAAACAAGTCCCGACATGTTTACCCAATTTTTTTCCCCAAAAAAATTGAGGAGTGAAGAGAAGAATGAATAGTTAAAATTCTACTCAAGTCATAAGATTAGTTTTTTTCGAGAGAGATTTTAGACCTCTTTTTATCTATGTGTTTAAAGTTTCTAGTCGGGGGAAGGACGGAGAACGTGAGGAAACTGCGTAAGATTTATTAAGAGAAAAAATTTCAAGTTGATTATGATATGGCTTTGTGGAGTTTTCCAACTTTTGTGAAAGGAAAAAAATAAAATTAAGTACGAGGAGGGATGTACTTACTCACCAATGTAGTTTTGAGTGAGTGGTATGGTGGTACAAATGCCAAATGGGTGATGTGTTGATTTTTGATGATGGATTTTTCCTCAGAATTTTATAGTTTAGTTAGATGAGATCTGAAAAAGAAAGATGTGTGATGGGATAAGATGATATCATCAGCATCATCTTCATCAGTTCAATCCCTAAATTGTTTTGAGGAACTACTTAAGAGATAAAAAAGCTCCGAGCTAGTAAGTCAAGTGAACATTGAACATAACATGAAGAAGAGAAGAGAACTACATTGTTTGGCTAAATTAGGCAATTACTTATCTTACTTGTGATCATATCGCCAACCTCAATCAGCAGAGTTGGATTCGGACTCGGACTGCTAGCCAGTTTTACCTAAGTTGGTTATGCGCTTACGTGGAAAAGTTTTCCATGTGCAAATTATTCCAAAAACCATTTCTCAATCTCAATTCGTTTTGTTGTTGCTATCCTATCCTGCTCTCCCAAACTCATGATGATAATGATGATGAGATGAGAATTTAGAAGTGTCCATTTCAACATATTTCTAGCTGTAATTGTACTTGCATAAGTACATGCTTAATTTATCTGTTCAAACTGACTGAGCTTCAGTAGACTAACTAACTGAAATACAATTAAATGTTCTTTTTCTTCTGTTGGGAATAGGGACAATTAGGATGAAACTATCCATCCATGTTCACTAGAGAGAAATGCAGATAAAAATGCACCGCGTATTATTGTAGTCATATTTAAACATGAGAAAATTTTTCGTATGAACTGTGCACGTACGTGTTTGCTTTTGTAATTTTGTACGTATTACTGATTTTATTTGCAAATTACAAATGTGCGAAGACTAAGGCATATGACAAGACCATAAAACAGCCACTGCCAGTCAACTTTTTAGAAGAGAGTTTCGCAAGTGGTTTAACGTAAAAAAATTACCTATAAATCCATCCTGAATGAGTGAGTGAAGTTTGCGGTCACCCTCGATCATTGTCGTCAGTATACAGTAGTTACCTATAAAACTTTCATGCGGATAGTTTTGGTAAAAATCCACATTTGAAAGTTGGTTTCGTCCAAGTCTTAAGTGTCATTTTATTTGGGTAATTTATTACAGTATTTTACTTTATTCTTCTCTCTTGTTAAGACCAATCACTGTTGTAATGGCGTCATCAGCAGCAGCAATCAGTATCGCCAATTGCCGTATTTTAGAAATGGAGCACGAGCGTAGCCTTTTACTTTCGTTGCGAATTTTTCCTTTTGTTTCGTAAAAAAATATGACAAAAATGCGTCGCATTTATTTTGCAGGCATTAGTCATTTTGCGATGTCATTCAAAGACAAAAATTTATATTGGATTGGATTTTTGGGCAAACGCATCAGTCTTTGTCAAAATATGCGTAAATGAGGAGCATATGGCTGCTTTGTCGTCACAAGCCATTAAATATTATGGAGGAGGCATAATAACAAAAAAGGCTTTCCTTTGTACTTTATGTGGAGCAAAATAAACTACTGCAGACAAAAAAGATTTGCCTAATCAGACAAAAGAAAGCAAAAGTAAACGATGCGGGGAGATAATAAAAATAAATCAGAAACAAGCTGTTTTTATTGTCTGTGAATTTTATTAATCTTTAAACCACCAAATTAAACTAAGTAAAGAAATTCCATTCCAGTAAAATGACTCACGCGCGTCCCAAATAAATTCTTTTCACTTTTGTTTGTTCAACATGGAACAAAGTTCTTTCTTTGAAGCTTGCTCATTATTGGTGTGTTGTTGAATGGACATTGACAAAGCGTACTCTGAATCTGGATGTCTCCAAAAAGTGAAAAATTTTGGGAAGGAAAACACATGTTTTTCCTGATTTCCAAGCCATGTCTTAAAGTCATTCTTGTCCGGGACATAAAGAAATCTATTTATATTCATGTTGCTTTCTTTTTAATTCCAAAGTGGAACACGAAAGTAGTCATTCAGACAAGCTACAAAATTCCGTGTAAGACACGACATCAATCGATTAGCGATCGCCTTAAACATCCACAAACAGACTACATTATCCTCTTTCTCTGGCAGGCAGCGTAGCAATTTGCATGTTCCATTTCCACCCGACCCCAAACACTCAAACTGTACAGTATGTACCTACCTATATGCAATTTAAAATCCTGTCTAAAATCGAGCTGCTCGGTTCAAGCGGGAAGGAAGTGGGTGCTGGAACATTGTTCTTGCATTTGCAATTTGCGTGACAGTCCAATGTCTGATTTGCATGCGATCCACTAGTCTGTCCGATTCCTGTAAAATAAAGCAGGGCATTGTTCGATGTTCGGTCTCTGCCTATTTTGCTTTTTCATATTTAAAAATGAAACGAGGCGAAAGAGACCAAACCCAAACATTTCATTAAAACCTTTTAATGAGCTATTGAGCTATGTAAAACAAGCCTGCCTACAATTACAGCAGCTTTATAAAAGGAAAGAAAAAAGGGCAATGAACGGGCCTATCGAACGTGAAGGTATATTTAGGCATCGTTCCTTCACTGCACCACGCCACCACCACCACCATCACAATTTTACAGTTTATTCCCTTAAATTGAGCCTTAAACAATTTTGGTTTAAGTTTCACTACACAGATCTCCTCTCGTAACTACACTGCTTATTTCCTTAAAAGAAAAGTGACATGTCTGCAGTTTTTTTTCTTTATCGCGCATAATTAAATTAATATAATATAATATAATACAATGAATCCACCACACAGCCACATGTCTGGGGAGTAAAATGAATGGGAGTTTAATGGGGAATCCACCCAATCTCAATTAAATAGATACGTATTTGATTATTGTTATCTTTTACTTAAAAGCAAACTGAATTAAGGCAGTTCCTTTCCTCTCCCCACGGAAAAAACTGCATTAATATTTATTTTTATACTAGGTAATTCATTAATCCCAGCCTTTTACGATTGAATTGAGTGATTCTTATGATTAGCTACATGATTAGTTTGGTTAGACGAGTTTTGGCTTCCTTCCTCAATGATTTTCAACAACAGAATTTATTGAAAGGAAAAGTATTTTTTTTGTTCATGATTTATTTTATTTGTAATAGATACTGACTTTTTATGATTGATATGATTTGTCTCTCCGTCGGTACGTATCCAATTATCTTTTGCTCAAATTTTTACGCACAATAACAATCGCACGACCGCTGTTTACAGAAAATTATCGCTAATTTACTACTACCTCTGTCGGTAGCTAGGTAGGTATGTTTATGGGGGAGTCATAATTATTTAGTAGGCTAGGCTTTGTTAACTTCACAGCTTCACACATGCTCAAACTCGGCTACTATAAAAAAGGCAAGCCGCTTGCTTGTGTAATGCGGTAGTAATTTTACTTCACTTTAAATGACCAAACCAATTTAGTTGATTGCTGATTGCTGAAGGTAATGTAGCTGAGGTGGGCATCAAATCAAAATCAAATTTTCAAAAAAAAATTAATAAACTCAACCATTTCAAGAACGATATTGAACCGGGCAAAAAAAGCAAGGATAAAATTCATTCTAGTAAAGTAGGTACTTTGCTTTACGATTTTGAACTGGTATGAAAGATAGCGTTCATCATTAAAATACATGACATGACAAAGATTTTTCTTAGGATGTGGTTGATTAACTCGCAAACTTCGGAAAAGGCTTGAGCGCTGGCAACATGGCGAAAAATCCAATATTAAGTGGACATTTAAAATTGCGAAAAATCCGGTTACGAGAATGTATTCGACTCTCGGAATAGAATAATGAAACAACGGATTGGACATATGTGGATGATATGACGATGATGGTTCATTGTTAAAAAATGAGCTGAACTAAAAAATTTCATCACCATCACCGGAGGGTACGGCGGGTCATTTTTATTACAGATCATTTTACCATTGACAGTCGACCAGTGCAAATAATGTACTAGATGAACTGACTTGCTCGACATTGTTATTCAATATCTGTCTAAAAGGCAGACCAGAGAGTATCTAATCAACTTTGTCCATTATATAATCTCAATCCAATTTCTGTAATATAGGCTCAACAATGGAATGACTATGACTGTAAATCTTATCTCATCTCATCACGCTTTTAACAATCCCATTTCATTGTCGAAGCGAAACAGCTCATCAGCATCCTCCCCTCATTACGAAGATGTAGATCGTAATAATATAATAATAATAGTACATCCTATTGTTGTTAAACTGATATGGGATGATGATAAGTTATCTTTGAATGAGTGATGCAGGAAATCAATTCCTTCTTTTAGATAGGTACATTTAAAACAAGTGTGGATAGATGGATATGTACCTATCTTTAACTACCTGCCAATTTATCAGTCAGATCTGCCATCATAATGCACTTTAAAAGTTCCCAATTTATCTAACGGAGCTTTCCTATACATGTATAAAGGCTGACAATTAACCAGTGTGCTGTGGTACCGTTGCCGTTGCATGTAAAAAAAAATTCAGACGCAGACAGACGGACCTCATTCAATCTTAACTGCATTTAAAGATAATAGGATGGGCTTGCAGAAATGTGGCACGTTTTTTTCTCGGCAAAAGAGCAACAATCGGCCAGTCCACCGTTATAAAAATAAGTTTACTGAAAAAAAAAATGTCATCGTAATCATGTCTCCTGCTTGTCTTTTGGTGGACGTGAATTAACGAAGTTAAATGAGTGGGTGGTCAGGGTGGTGGTCGTGGTCATCTTTCGTGTTTCTGTTGTGGTCAGTTAAGCTACTTCGTTGCAATTAGTTAACTTACGTCAGCATGAAATACCTATACGATATTATGTGACCGGTGACGGGAGGGAGGACGAGACATGTTCATGTTCTGATTGTTACCATTGCATAAATAAAAAATGTGTGTCTAGTGTGTAGGCGTAGGTTATTTGTCTTTGTTTAAAATGCTAATTCCCATTTAGGAACAACAAGTGACATTGTTTTACTAATGTTCCTCCCCTTTGTTCTCTTTGTTTATTTTTCTTCAGAGATGGGACTGATTTAGTAGACTTGAACAATTCCAGTTTACTTGGTGGTAGCGTAGGAGGAGCAGGCAGTCTCTCGAGAAACAGTTGGACTCGTACGAGTCTTCGGAAGTCACCTCAGAAGTAAGTCATCATTATTTATTCATTCATTCATACCTAACTTAATTGAATGAAAAGTCGGCTATATAATTAAATTTTAATTAAATATACATAACTCACCTACTGATACCTACTCAATTTTCATTTAGTTAAACTGTATAATGATAAAAACCTGAAAGTTTAAATTTTATTTAGAAAGAGGATTCACACGGGAAGTAAAAAGTTAGAAGTTAGATACAAAAGAGAAGGAAAAAACATTTACCTAAGTTAGCTTTAATTGGTCACATGCGTAATAAAAAATGAAGAAGCTGACGTGAGAAGAGAGGACAGACAGGATATGCATAAAAGCTTTTTGATTATAGGTATTAAATAGCTCATTATTGCAGGCGCTTATTTTTTCAAAGAAAAAGTTCTTCTTCGACTAAATGACGAAAAGGCAGATTCTCTCCTCCTCTTCAGTTAAAATTAAAGTTATACCATAGCTATAGCTTGTTATACAGTTTTTTTTTCTTCAAAAGTATGTGATGAATGGGAGCATGGGATGGGAGATAGGTTTACCTATTAGAGGATGCGTGGGTGGACTACATTTATTATTACGATAGTTTGACGGATATTATGACATGTCATTGTATATCAACCTTAACTACAGTCACCCATCGCCCCAACACTCGTATGGGTCGTTATAAAGTTGTCAGTCTCATCATCATCTCATTCATTCATGTTTTCCCACACACAAAAATATTTTTAAATCCCAATTTTATTTTTATTTTATTATATATTACGATAATCTTGAAATTACGAGCTTTTGATGTGAAAAATTCCCATATCATACATAGAATCAGGCTATTATGTCAAATATCCGTTGTCGTTCATTCATTCATTCTTACTCTATAGCCATGATAGTTTTTTTTCTTTCATTCAGTTTCAGAATGATTATTAGCCTTATCTAAATTGCAAATGTTTATGGTGTTTATCTAGGGAATGCAAAGTAAAACTGCTATAATTACAATTAAAAGTTTAAATTATAGTTATTATTTTATCGTAAAAAATCAGGTATGTAATATGAGTAGGTGGGTAAAGTCAGGAGCATTGATGAAATATATACCTACGTGAAATGCAAAATATGGCTAAAAGTTCACTTTTATTTTTTCGCAATTGAATCATTTTTAGTAACGGAGAAGCAATGGGCTATCGGCGATGGGGCTCGTTCCGCAATGCGTAAGTTTCTTATCATTTCTTAACACATCACACTGGTTAATTGCGATTAAGCCATCATGGACTTCTTCGTCTTGACTTGAAATGGATAAGAATTTTAACTAGCTTTAATTTTGTTTTGACCTTCTTTACAGGCCTGGAACCAAGCGCACCCCACCTGCGGTAACCTCCTCAAATGCTCTCGCCAACCAGCTCTACCGCAGCTCAAGTTTCCACTCTTCCGGTCGTAGCTCAGCGGGGGACGCTGAGGAAATGTACTCTGACGGTTCTCTAGAGGACGAAGTAATAGATCTCACCCATAAAGTGCAACACCTCGAAGAGAAAATGAACGTCCTCGCCGAAAACCAGAATGACACGGATGACCGCTTCACCCGGGAGAAGGAGAAGAATGCCGAGCTCTCCACAAAAGTATTCATGTTGGAGGAGCAGCTCCGGGAAACTGAACTCCGGGGGGAGGAGAAGCTCCGAGAGGAGCAAAGACGATTTAAAGAGTTCCAAAGTCGGTGCGACAGGGAGAAGCAGCTCCAAAGCGAGAACTATGAAATCCGCGTCCACTCGATGGAAAAAGACTTGTCTACTGCGAAAACAGAAGGCCAACGGATAAAGCATCACTTGGAGAGGGAACGGAGTGAAAAGGAACTTTTAAGTGATAAGTTAATGGAATTGGAGAGGGAGTTGGGGCTCGTTAGGGAGGAGAATAGAACCCTCACAGAGCAAGGACGGAGGGATCGGGAGCAAATGGCTTTGGAAAACGCTGGAGCTCAACATGCCCTCCTGGAATTGAAGAAGGAGGTGGAGGGCATGCGACACTTCCAAATCCAGAATTCACCCACCTCCCTCCGTAGTTTGAGGAATGATGAGATTGGGATTGAGGATGAGTTGATGGAAGGCCAAGAGCTCAAGTCTAGGGTGAAGGAGTATGAAGAGGAAATTAAGAAGTTGAGGAAGGTCAATAAACGTGAGTTACCTTCGTTATTCAACTTTGACCATGACCTTTGAATTTTGGGGCAATGTGAGAATTTGTATTCAATTTTATTTTTTTTGCAGAATTACAAGATGCCAACGATGAGCTGAATGCCCAGCTTCTCAACAGAGGTTTGGAAGAAGGAAGAACGCTTCTCACCACAATCAACTCCGTCCCAGCCGGAGACAGTTTGGCAGCTGAATTCGAAGCCATGTCACAAGATCAGGTATGAAACTACTGTATTTTAAGCAGTTATAGGCTTATTAAGCTAAATTAAGGCTGCTGACCTTTTAACAGGACATTTTAACAGACATAAATCTGTTTAGGGGAAATGAAGAAAGATGAATGTGTACATATATTTTTTCACTACTACAAGCGTCATGGTTCAGGGGCTATCCTTTTTCTTAAATTCTTCACAAATAAAAATCATTTCAATTTTCTCTGCAACATTTAAAAATATTTATTGCTTCACACTTAAAAAAAAGTTTTTCGTCTGTAAATACACTATGTAAACCAATTTCAGAAAAGCATGGAACACAATTTGTCCTCGTCCAGTTTTGAAACAGTTGTGGATTTTTATTTTTTGTCCTGTTTTTGTAGATTGCCCTTGGACTGTACGCGGACTCCGAGACGGATTTAGCCAAGGTTAACTTCAATATTTAGCCTTCAATTGAAAAGCAATTCTGAGAGCTTATTAAAGCTAGGCCAGTTTTTCTGCAAAATTATTGAAAAGAAAAACAATAATATTGACAATGCATGACTTTTGTTTCATATTCCGTTAAATATTTTAAGTTGTTTATCTTACAAATAGGGAAAGATAAATAGACTGCTAATCAAATATGATTTTAGCTTCATTGAATATTCATGGAACGTCTGCCTAAATCCTAAATGACTTTCTTTTATCGATTTTTCCAGGTGAAGAAAGCACTAAAAGAGCAAGTGGAGGTCAACGAACAACTTCGTGCCTACATTGACGGGATCCTTCTCATCATTGTTGAGAACAATCCACAGCTCCTGGAAGTGAAAAATAATGGAGGAGGGTGCAACAAAAGCCAAACCAGTTCGCCCAGTTCCACCAACGGAAACTGCCAGCAGCCCCCTACCCCCACTCAAGAACAGAAGCCTTCAAATTCTAGAATTAACTTTAGTAATGGCCTTAGCAAAATATCTTTCAGGAAGTAGAGGGAGGTGTGCAGTATATTTAATTTGAAACGAAAATCCAAAGAGCTGAATGGAACGTTTTTTAATAGCTAATATAAAATTTTATGAAATTTTTGCTACGAAATGTATTGATTCACACCAGACATGATAATATATGAGACTGATATTTTTAAATTGCTAGCTTGTGTCCGTCCACCGTCCGGTCCGACTATTAAAAAGGCTTAATTTGACAAAATTGTAATTATGATAATGACGGCACTGCCGGCAATAATAATAATAATAATATTATGTAAATTAAAATTTTCTGTACAGAAATGATTTTATGCCAAAATGACCCCAGGAAAAAATAAATATTTTCCCTTTATCAGTTCCCCTAACCCCAGCTTTTTGTCACAATTTTCATGGTGGCAGTTTAAATGGAATGGCCATATGTTAATAGTATAACAAACTTTAAAAAAAACAGTAAAAGTTGTATAGTTGACAGATTTATACGAATCAAGTCCCCAGGAACTAATTAACTTTAAAAAAAATTACTTCGGAATCTAATCTATTGACAATGATGAAAATATATCCGTCCAAAGGAAAAAAGGCCTTTTAAAAAACGAAAGAAATGTGTCTTGTTACTGTACATAACTATTTGGATAATAATGATGTGTAACGTAACTGTAAATACTAATGCTAGTTTTAATAATTATTATTAAATGCCGAAGAAGAGTCGCGTTATTTACTACGGACGGGAATTTAGTCGACGGTGAAAGGAGGATTAAAAAGTATTTCGCTTTTTAGGAATTATTTTATAAGGATAGTGACGAGTCAAGAGTCAGAAAGGAGTCATCGGAGGAAAGTACTTTGTAATTAAGTTGAGTATTCTTAATTGATTTCGCTTGTTATGCTACGGTTAAGTTTTAGTTTATCGCGCAGTGACATATAATATTCCACGAACAGGGAAAATCAATATTTTACGACGACTACAGCGATTAGGAATAAATAGATCGCATTGTGAATTTTAATTAACTTAAAATAAAAAAATATGCACAAAAAATAATTTTATCGATATTCTGTAACTTTGAATTTTGTGGAAACACACCATGCGAATGATTTGTAGTAATGTTAACATTGATTACTGGAAAATTGTGGAAGAAAAATAACAATTAAAAAATGAAAATAAAGAGAGAACTGACATTGACGAGAAAAATTAAAACTAAAAAAAACGGGGATTTGAGAAAACTTGTAATTGTATACAGATAAACTTGATAATTATCTCAACCGGCTAACATTGAACATGAACTCGCTAACTAACAGATTTACAACAACAAAACTAATCTAAACCTAAATCATCACTGACGGCGAAAGACTTTGGTGCAGACATTCCAACATCTGCAAGGATACCACTCAAAGAATCAGGCGAAATGGAATCATCTATTTTCTCCTTATTTTCTATAACTGTAAGCAATCGTGAGACCCGTCCGCAAAGACTTCCTGTTGTCTGATTTATTTCCGTCACGGACTGTTGGATTTCCTCCAGAATAATTTTCATTTTCTTGTCCACCGATTTACTGGTGAAGGATTTCATATCATCGATTGCTTTCTTCAATACCAGAGACTGTGTCTCAAGATGCTCCAGCTCATCGTCGTAATCCTCCGTCAGTGCTTTCAGATCATCGACCCTTTGACGCATCTCCATCTGATCTTGATAACATTTGCCCAATAGCTGGACCTGATTTCCAAAAAGCTTTTGGAGGAAGCAAACCATTACGTCCAGCTTCTTGTGGAGTTTATCACTGGAGCAGCAGGATTTGACTATGATATTGGGTGGAACTGCTGCTGGTGACGACGCCACCAAGGGAGTTGCCTGTTCTGAGACACTGAAACTTGCATCTCCATTCATGCTTGGTGGCGATATTGACTCTTCGTGGCTTCCAGAAAGGCTGCCGTCGGTGGACGAAAGAATTTCCTGAATTAATACCCAACAAAACATCAAATCATTGACCTAATTACAAAACTTCTTTTGAAAGAGGAGGCGGTCGAGGTAAAGTAAATGTATTTTATACCTGCCGATCTCCGCTAGCGTTTCCGGAAGGATCACGAACAACTTTGGCAGCCCCGACATTTGGCCTGGGTTGAGCAATCCTCCTCTTTGTGATTTCCGGTGTAGGTCCCAGCGACAACTCCTGCATTTCCTGCAAACAAGAATGAAACAAGCTAGGTCAAAGTTTAAGCTATAACTATTTAAATTCAATGAATATTAACGTCAATGCCATGCCAGGAACTTACATTTATGAAGGACTCATAGCACTTCACCATCGACTTCATTTCCTGGGCATACATATGAGCCATTTCCATCTTCGTCGCCTTCTCAATACTTGGTCCTCCCATGAGAAGTTGGGTAAAGGCGGATCCGGACAAATCCGAGTCCGTCATCTCATCCCCAGAGTCCGAAGATGATGATGACATTTTGCTAATTTTAATGTAATCTCGACAGATTAGCTAATAACCCTTTCGAGATGGGAAACTGGATATCCAGTTCCAAAAATCAGGCTTAGAAAGCGGCGAACTGGATATCCAGTTTGTATGGTTGCCGTGGGTAAACTGGATATCCAGTTCCAAAAATCAGGCTAAGAAAGCGGCAAACTGGTTATCCAGTTTGTATGGTTGCCGTGGGTAAACTGGTTATCCAGTTCAATATTTTTAAACGTTATAGCGGTGACCTGGA
>JAQGAI010000916.1:0-16900 GCA_034696905.1 Lepidocyrtus violaceus | reverse complement strand
AGTTTTGAAGGGGAAAATGTTCCGGATCGATCGTAGAAGTAACCTAGTCATAGTACCAGTCGTACATGAGTAGGTTGGAATTTAGTTAGCGATTTTCAGATGACTGACCTACCTATACATGTGTACTTGTATAAAGTGCTACGGCAGGACAGTTTGCGATAAAAGCATTTTTGTTCACTCCACCTCGCTCGCCTATCTAGCACAAATTGATTACACGACATGGTTCACGGCAAGCGCAAGCAAACAAGTTAGCGATAGGAAGGAGCTATAATCACAATCAACTAACACTTTGGAGAATACCACCACCTACCTCCGTCGCATTGACGATTTCACGTTCCTTCCATTTCTAAAAATATAACCATTTTCCGATTAACTTATTTTTTTCTTTTTCTGGCTCTGGATGTTTGTTTTGCATAACATTGAATTATATGAATTTGTATGCAATATAGCCTGAAAGTATTACAAAGGACCTGACTTGGTGTAGTAGTTTGTGACGAGGGAGCTTGCACAATTCATTTTTTTGGCAACGGCAACATCGCACTCCGGTGTACGTAGTAAAACTATGGATTACAATGTTTACTCCTTAATTTGCATGCTTTCTCTCCATTACTCTGTTATTTCGTTGGCTTTATCCGCTTTCTCCTCTCCATCACTTTACCTCCTTCCTCCAAACATAAGTGAAGGAGTCAGTTTTATTTCCCAACTGCAATTGTGAAGACTGAGTCATGTGGAGTGGAGTATGTATTATGTTACATGATATAATGACGAGTTGCACGCAAGCCGAACATAAAAGCGATCTAATGAATGGGCTCCGTTGTTATTATTATCTTCCCACTTAATCAATATCATTTTTCAAATGGGAGGACAAAGACAGGACAATCGGGAGGAGAATGACATTCAGAGAATGACTTGAGACTTTGACTTGAGGACACTTCCATTTACATTCCACTTCCAAAAAAAAGAGAAAATGAATGCCTACCTAATTCCGATCCGAATTCCATTGTTTTTTCTCTAATACCTGTTATTTTTATTTTTATTCCTTTTCTAGGTGCTTTGCTGGTGGTTCACAACATTCATGGCGCCGGCGATCAAGCTCAAGCTGCACAATGTCGCAGGTCTGGAGGAACTGTATGCTTCGATCGAGCCGTCTCAGATTCAAATCCCTGCCTTCATTTCCGAACACGACATAACCATCAATGGCTACGCTGGGGTGGCCTACTCCCACACTCACTCATCTAGTGCCAGCACCCCTGTCTCGTCATAATAAATACAAACTGATTCACTAAACATTAATATCCACTTAAGACGCATTTTTCTTCAACTTAAACAGTTTCCCATTTATACTTGCCAAATATAAAAAAATCAAACCGAAACCCAATTAATTACAGCCCAACAAACCAACCATGCAAATTAAAAAATATGTAGAACAAAACAAACAATACAATTTTAATAGAAAAAAAGAAACAACTTAACAGAGATTAACAAATTCTTTTGTGACGACAGATTTTTAGAGGGAGAAAATTGTAAAAAGGTATAATATGGGGAAAATATCTTTCACTGTGATTTTCAAATGGCTTCCAAAAACATTTTTCAATCAAGTAAATGGTGGTTTCCCGACCGAACAGTTCAGATTTATGACAGAAACTGGAATGGAAATACATTTCCCCACTTTTTGACACCATTTCAAATCTTACAAAATAAACAAATCGTTTTACTGTAAAATGAATAATGTTGTATACTTGAACTGTTTGATAAATTACAAAACTAATATGACATGGGTATAACAATTAATAATGGAGTAAATGAGGTCAAGCTGGTTCTCTCGTCGTGTGATTCTAAATTTTATCATTGAAAAATACATTTTTAATTGACATAAATATTGAGGGAATATACCAACGTAGCCTTATCAAGTTAAAAAAAATCGGATGGGCATATTAAGGAAGAAAGAGAAAGACGAGGAGAAAATATTTCTGGAAAATACCAAATAAAAAAAAAGTTTTTAAAATGCAATAAAGCATATTCGATAAATTTTGACCTGTTACGTTGGTTTGATGCGTGCTGAAGGAGTTGGTACTAAAGACAGAAGTGTGAATATTGATGTGGATTACAGAAAAAAATATGGCAATCGGATGAGGTGCTTAATAATGATGAGACGAGATAAAAAAAAATGTAACATGGAAAGCTATAATAATTATTGTCTCCTCAAACAGAGTTGTTATATGTAGCTAGCAAGTTAACAAATGAAGTATACAATTTATTAGTTTGTGTACATACCTAAACCAAAGCAAACAAAAAAATCAAATGTATTATTATTACTATCAAAGTTACCTTAAAATGTTAAGTCATAATAATCAAAAAATATTTAGACATGTATGTATAGTAGAGTAGACTTCAGACTCTCAAATAATACGACCTTCTTGTAAAAACGTTAAATAACTTTATTAACATGCGCGTCTAAACTATATAGTCATCCTCGCAAAAAAAATTAAAGATGTTTTTTTTCTCCGAGGTTTTCGGGCAAGACAAAATAACGAGTAGGGAAAATTGTGAAGAAAAAAATGATGAATTATATTGATACAATTTACAAAGTTATAGGAAGTAACGGTTAGAGAGAAATTATTTTAGTGAGAATACAAAAAAAACATAAATGTTATGATGCGTGTTCCTAAAAAAAACTAAATATGAATAATATTAATTAATGAAATGGGGCTTATGTAAGAGTAAAATTGGATGGGATAAGCTTCAGCTATGTAAAAGATAATAATAATCTGTGCGGATTATGGGGGATATGATATGATATGGAGGAAAAAAGTGAGAATTTACGAAAACTATTTTAAAGAATAAGAAATGGAAGAGGAGGAGGTTATGTAATGTAATGTGTGATCAGATCCATTTAAGCAAAAGATTGAAGTTGGAGATGACAGTGAATAGAGTAGAGGAGTTCACGTAGAACGAGAATTGTAAATGCACTGAATTAACCTGATTATCTAGTTAGTTTGAGAAATCTACTTTAATTTTTGTCAGTTACATAACCTTTTTTTTTGCAATACCGTAATATTCATTTGTGATTTTGTATGTGGAAGAGAAACTTATCTACTTCTCAATCGTGATTAATTAGGTATTTTTAATAGTTAGTGACTTTTATGAGGGGATGTCTTGGTTGTGTAGATTCAAGTTTACAAATGATTTTTGTAGGATTATTTTCTTTTGTAAAATGTACTCGAAACATGGATTGTAATTTCTTTTTTGCACTAACAGAATAACTATAATAAAAAACAATGCATTTTAGAATGACAACGACAAAATAATCCGACTATGTTGAATTAAAGATTTTTTTTAGCAAACTTATGGAATCAAACTGCATCTCATGGAATAAACGATGAATAAACTAATGCGGTGATGATGACATTGACGTGATGAGCGACGACATCCATCGACCGTCGCAGGAATATTATTTAGATAAACATAAAATGATTTATTTTATAACAGAATCAACAAATGATTGAGCTTACACATCGAAAAAGATTTACGGAAGAACGGAGTTGATTCGTTTTTTTAGCAACACAAAAATGATTATAACTAGAATTCACCAGGCTGGATTGCTCTCCGCCTTTAGCATAATTTAGCAGGCATGGGAGTACCTTCCAGAGCTGCAATGACATTATTGGAAGTGATCACAGCCATATCAGTCCGGGCTTTGTAGGTCGCACTTCCAATGTGAGGTAAAACAACTGTGAAATAACATATTTGGTGGCTGTGATTTTTGAAGTCAAAGTTTTGATTAGGCATGGATTGTTTTATAAATGGTGTTTGTTTTTCTACTCACCACAATTACGTAATGTAGTGAGCTCATGATCCGTCGGCAAAGGCTCTGGGGTCATCACGTCCAACCCAGCAGAAAATATTTTGTTTTCCTTTAGAGCCTTTATCATCGCATCCTGATCGACAGTCCCTCCTCGACTGGTGTTCACGAAGACACAATTCGGCTTCATCATGGAAAACGCCTTTTCATTGAAGATGTGCTTGGTTTCCGGTGACAGGGCGCAGGTCACAATTACAAAGTCGGATTCCTTGCAAAGTGTATCGAAATCGACGAATTCAGCATCAGTAATATCATCCTTCTTGGATCTACCGCTGTAGATGAATCTGCCTACGTCGAAGGCCTTCAGGCGCTTCAACACTGCTTGACCAATTCTTCCCAATCCATAGATACCGACTGTGGAGGCGGTCAGTTCTTGGCCGCAAAGGTATTCAGGTCCCCATGCGGCTTTGGCCCATCCGCCACTACAAAATTCAATCAGATTCACAACTTATTTCCCCATTCATACATCAATTGCAACAATAAAGTTAATTAGCCGAATTTTCTATTTAATTTTAATTACTTCAATAGTTCTTCCCTCGCTTCAAATATGCGTCTGGAAGCAGCCAGCAACACGGCCAGAGTTGTCTCCGCCGTAGCATTGGTGAGGACGTTTGGAGTGTAGCCCACTTGAATTCCTCGACTTTTCACTTCCGCCAGGTCGATATGATCATGGCCAACGGACATGGTTCCAATCACTTTCAAACTGGGACCCGCTGCGTCGAGCAACTCGGCATCGATCCTATCAGTGATTAGACAATAGAGACCATCTATTCCGGAGACGCTCTTTAGTAGAACGTCTCTCGGCACTGGTCGCGGCTCCGTCCATGAAGTCAGATCAAACCTGACAGTCAAAAAATAAAAAGCTAATAAGCCAATTTATTTAATCATAGCAGACGTAGGTTTAACGAGGCACTTGATCGGCTTTTGGCTTCATTCACGTAAAACCCAATTAAATGATTTTTTTTATGATTGAATGCCTACTTCTCCTGAAGAAGTTCCAAAGCCGCCCGTGGAATGTCCGGCCGAGTGAGAAACACCTTCGGTTTTCCTCCAACTGAAACCGTACTCATGTTTCTAGTTCTTAGCACAGCTCCACAGCTATTAAAATTCCTGGCTGTTAAGGGAAACTTTCTCCAAGATTTATTTGCAGCTACTGTACTGGGTTTGGCTATGGCTGTACCACTGCGAAGGACTGGAACAATCCGGGTTGGAAACATATGTGAGGCAATATTAGTATTACTATCTTCACCTAAGCGTAATCTGATCAATCAAACCCTTTTGCAATTCTTCACCAAACCACCGCACCGCTGCTTTCACAGCATGCCTTGGTGTAGACGTAGATAAGTTCCTATTGCAAAGAAGACCTTGATGAGAAGATATCAATGACAACACGTATTTTATTCCATATAGTGTGAGCTTTGACAAACCTGTTAAAAATTGCGAGATCTTATCATCAAATCAAATTGGGGGTGTTATCCTCGTTATTTTATAAAAAAAAAAGTGTATGAAAATGGAGGAGAAATGATGAGGACCGCAGTTAGTTAGTTATCCTCCGAGTTCTCATCTATATTGTTAAATGAGCTCAGCTCATGGAATGAAAACTAAAATGAGAGAATGGCTTTTTTAAATAAATGAATACGGGGGGAAAATGAGATTTTTAGAAAGAAAAACAACTGGATATTTATTTTTTAACGAAAAATTATGAGAGTTTTCTACAGGAAAAGGCCAGGATTCCAAGCGGTCAAGTTATTACTTTAACCAGCTAAAAAATACAGACGCCGTCTCTCCCTGAAACACTTCTTTTTATACTTTTTCTCCAGGGAAAGATCATCAATTTTTTACATTAGATTTCAATACATAATACATTTTAAACGCAAGTTTGAAGGCATCAAGATTTTCCTTCACTATATTTCTAAATTACCCCTTAAGTATACATGGCATTTCTTATTTGAACTCTTCCTCACAATAGATTTCTAATAACAACATTGTCAGAAGAGTTTTTCTTCAAAACTTAGGTAAGTAAACTAAAATTTCCATTGATCTACACACAACATATTTACATTTTTTCTGAAAAATTCAAGGAAGGAAAAAAGGGTTTGAAGACACTTGAGTAAAATTTCTCTGGTTTTCCAAAAATAAAAAGGTCATAAATATGTCATTGTGTCCCTCTTAAGTATTTTTAAACCTTTTCACTTTCCGTGAACTTTTATCTCAACAACTTGTTACTTTCCGCACCTGTTCTTTTTTCCTCCCTTTTCCTTTCATTTTTATGGTCCCTTTTTGTCGATTATCCCAAAATCTGATAATCCCTTGACATTGAACCTTTTTGAGAAAATATTTTTGGGATTTTACAACCTATCCCTTTTCATTTCTTCCGTCCCAAAATACCATACCATAACATATACCTCCCCCCAACAGTCTTTTTTAAAAAATTAGAGAATGAAATGAGATAATTTTTTAAATCCAATCCAATATTACTTATTTTTAATACTTAACCAAAAAGATGTTGATGAATTGATGACGATGAGGATGATGATGATGTCACCTTCTCCAGAATTATTTTTGTTTTTTCTACCGAGGGTCCTGGCTCTGGAATAGGGAATGTAATTGCAGCCGGAACAGAACTGGTTTTTCTAGGACGGGAAGGAATTTGATCATGAAGAGAAGGATAAGGGAAATAGCTTCTATATTTATCTGGCAATTTTGTAAACAGAA
This sequence comes from Lepidocyrtus violaceus, assembly GCA_034696905.1. Classification (NCBI taxonomy): domain Eukaryota; kingdom Metazoa; phylum Arthropoda; class Collembola; order Entomobryomorpha; family Entomobryidae; genus Lepidocyrtus; species Lepidocyrtus violaceus. The sequence goes on along the minus strand of JAQGAI010000916.1, from coordinate 10,323 downwards.
AAGCTGGATCGCGATCATGCTTAAGTTTTCGAGGAAAATCAAAAGGGGAATTTTTTCGTAGCTGTGACCACGGTCCAGGAAATGAATGAGTTTCAATTTTTGTTAATTTCCAAGGAAAAGAAAAAGCGTTGGCATGAATAAGAGGAGCAGGATTATTAATAGGCTCCTTCCACTTATGTATGATATTAAGAGGAGGGAATGGCGGTGTGGAAACCAAATAGGGTGGTAGCTTCTTATCCATGTTTGAGATTTGGCTTCTGGAAGGAGTTGATGCTGATTGGATGGGTGTCGTGTTGGTTTCATACTGTTGTCTTGTCTCAGGAATGTAGATCGGTGCAGGTGCAGGTTGTTGATAATATGTTTTAAAACTACGTTCTATACAACTACATATATTAAATATTATTTTTCCCTGTGAAGGGTCGAATTCAGAACAATGATAACATTTATCTTTTACTTTTTTCTTAGCTTTTCTCTCCCTATTTTTCATGTTTCTATACTTTTGTAAAGTTTCTTTCTGCTTTTTGCTTTCCTTCTCTCCGGCGTTTTTTTCCATTCTGTGAAATGAGATGAAAAAAAATAGATTATAATCTTTGTAAAACTTGAAGTGAATGAACAGGATAAAACGGTGGAGCTTCTATAGCATTATTTACGCGCGGATTGTATGGAAAAGCATTTAGAGAAGCAGCAGAGGGAACAGAACGGGAGGATAATTCCAGAAGATCTTCTTCTTGCGAAATTGGTTTAAATTCTTTCTTTCTTTTGCAGATGCCACAGCAAATTCCAAAAACTGCCTTAATTAAAGAGTACTTAAAAATCACCACAGCCAATACTATAGCAAGAACAATTCCAATGGAAACACCGTAAAGTAAAAAGAGGAACTTTTTCAATGGTGAAAGAGCAAGTTCAGTGAAAGTACTTAACACATCCATTTGAGCTGGCATTAGCGGAATACCTTTATGGCTCTGATCAATAATCTTATCAATCGTATTTAACCGTGTTGCTTGTTTGAGTAAGCTTATAAATGTACTTTCCCCAGAAATATCTGAGTAAGAATAAATTCCAGGATTTGACCAAGTTATATCCGGCATAGTCATTTGATTATTGCCATTGTAAGGTGATGGTAGTATAGGTAGATCAGTGAGAATCGTACGGTTAGCTATTTGAATACTGTAATTTCCAGCATCGAAAATAAAAGGTTTGGCTGGGCAGTTTACATACGTTGGATCAGTAGTTATTTCATGGGATAATCCCATTAGGAAACCATTGTGAACATCAAAATTATGATGATAAATAACTGGTATTTCTAAAGTACAATTATTGCCATTGTCATTTGGTTCCACTAACATGTAATCAAAGATCTCCTGGCAAATTGTCAAAGAAAGAATGTCCCCATGTAGTGTAGCTCTATAGCGATTATCTCTGAGCAGTGTCCTTGCCAATAAGCTCACTTGTCCACTTTCCGCCAAGTTTCTGACAATTTCAAGACTGATTTGAGCCGAGCGACAGGCTTCATGATGAAACTGCTGAATGACATATGAGATGTTGGCCTTCACTAAATCATACATATATTGCATTTCACCGTTTATAACTACGTCCGGTTTGGATTTCGGGAATTTTAGTTTCTTGTCGTGAATATTCTTGTTATATGGTCGGAAGGGACGGGACATGACATGACGAAAATATAAATCGTCTTCGTAAAGTGAAGCACGCTTTCGTCTAGATACTATTGGCTCATTTGCAACTACTTTTTTCACGGTTGATGTCATCTCCACAAACCAATTAACATCTCCAGTTTTGTTCTGGCTAAATATTAGACCTTGTTTTGACAAACCAAGTTGAATGCCACAAAATGTATAGCCAGTCACTCCTGTCATTGCAATATTAATTTGAGGACAGGAAATCCTTTCTCCTGTTTTTACACACACTGTCGTTTCAGCTTCTTGCAATCGACATGCATTTACCTCAGCCGCACTCCATAAAAGGATTCCTTTGTGGGTTTTACATGTACCTTTCGTATAAACACAGGATTCTGCTAAACTCGTAGCGGAGATGATTGTGTCATCATGATTATTCACACTAATTTGCATATTGACAAAATAATAATTCGTGACTTCTAAAATGTTGGTGTGGGGCCATGAGTAATCTACTTGAAGTGAAATGTTGGTAGAAAAAAATCCTTCCGCAATTCGATGCAATGGTTTGTTGTCAATGGTCTTCCCTGATACTACCATATTTCTACATTCAATTTCAGTGACAGCAGATCGTTCATCATAATTTTCATCGCTGTATGTTCCAAAGAAAAACCAACTTCGTCTTCGAAAATACTTAATTTTATAACATTCAAAAGCCTCTATTTGTTGGTGAGTGAGTGTGCGATACCAAAAAGTAACTTCAATCGCTTTTGTTTTTTCATTTGTGTTCACCAATTCACATTTTGCTGCTGGAGGGATCTTATACAGAATGCCATTCCCATTTTTTGGGCATAAATAAATGGGAACAGGTTTTTTATCCATTTTGGTGAAAAAATTATGAGCTAAATCCTTATGTCTAGAATCAGTTTGATTATTGGCATTTGCCATATGTAGATTAAATATTACAAACAAAAACAGACGGACAAACATTGTCTCGCTGTGATTAGTTATATGTATACTCTTAAAGTTAATAATTTTACAACCAAATGTATATTATAATATCTGGTATAATTAATATCTATTTTTTCCTTGTGTGTTTTGCTACATAAAAATCCGGCTTTTTTCTTATTCTAATACTCTTACGTAATGGGATGGAAGATAATTTTTTTCTCTTTTGCTTTCTCCGAAGATTGTTTGTCGTAGGAATATCCGTTTCCGACTCAGAGTCAGATTCAAAGTTTATTTCTGTTGGTGGAAAACAAAGTAACAAAAATTCCTTAAATATTGATAAATCATTCTGTGTGATATCTACATACTGGCTGATTTCTACAAATAATTGAAAGAAAGAAGGATATAAGTGTAGTTTAGAATTATATAACACAATATAGGCTAGTAGAAATTGGGCGCAGGTTGGGCCATATAATAATACGGAAGCATTTTTCTTAGAAGGAAAAAATCGTAAAATATCCATATTTTTTATGTTAGTAAGATGAAGACAAGTTATTTTGCTTGTTTTAGCTACAGAAAAAGATGATAAATTATTATTACATATTTTACAGGTGCCTCCCAAACTACAGAATACTGCAGTACGAATATTCTGATTTTCTTTTATCATCCCTTCAATATCATGCAATGAAGAAGGAAAATTGATGGAGAAAGGGAGATACATACATGAATATGCTTTTTCCTTCAATGGTAAAAGCCGAAGTTGGTGTACTTCTTTCAAAATACTTGCTAGTGAATGGAATTGATTTTTGAATTCATCAATGGGCAAGTACCTAATTACACTTTCATCCTCAGGTAAAGAAAATGAGTGAATTAGTCTACATCTATCTATGTGCGTTTTCACAATCCTGTTGGTGCGCATGCATTGTACTTCAAGTACTAAATCGTTTATTTCTCTCAATATTTTATACTTTCCTGAATAATATGGTTGAAAGCGTTTAGATGTCCCTGCCATGGGGCTTTTTACATGCTTTAACATAACAAATTCTCCTGGAAGGAAAGTAATTAATTTTCTCTTGGCATCATATTTTTCTTTATAGCGTGCTTGTTCTTTCGCTAAAACTGATCTGACAAGTTCATGTATTTCTTTTATGTTTGTTTGTGAAGGGGAAAGTGGATTGAATTGATATGATAAGTTAGGATGAAAGCCATGTAGTAATTCAAATGGACTTTTCTGTGTACTTGCTTGTACAGTAGTATTGTAAGCGAATTGCACTTGATGTAAAAATAAATTCCAGGAGCTCTGAGTAAAATTCAAGTAGTGCGAGAGCATTTTAGTTACAGTTGAATGGGCTCTTTCACTCAAACCATTACTTTTACTGTTATATGGTGAAATGAAACGATGCTTGACCCCATACATATCTGTATGAGTCTTTAGTATTTTTGCTACGTAAGCTGGGCCATTATCAGACAAGAGCCATTTTGGACATCCATGTCGTGTGAAAAGCCTTTCCTCCAAAAATTTAGCTACAGTCTCACTTGTCTGGTCAGGAATGGCACGTAGTTCAATATATTTTGTAAAATGACAGATCAAATTAATGATATATTTGGGTTTTGTGTCTCCAGTTCCAGTAATTAAGGGACCCATGATATCTGTACTACAAAATTCGAATGGGTGGGATGGAATGGGAAGTGGTTTCAGCATGCCATACTTTTTCCCGTAAAATCGCTTCATTGACTGACAAGATGTACATGCTTGTATGTAGCGATAAATGTCATTTTTCATCGTTTTCCAATAAAATCGGATGGAAGCTTTGGAATAGCAACGGGAAAAACCGAGGTGAGCTGACATAGGAATGTCATGCAATTCATATAAAATTTCCTTTCTCATCACAAGTGGAACAACAGGACGAGGATAAAGATTAGAAATATTGTGTAGTACTGAATCTATTATTTTATACCTTGCTTTCACCTCGGGAAGGTCAAGAGTCTTAAAAATATTTATACATTCTTGATCCTGTAATTGTAATTCAGATAAATTATGCACAGATATATACATTGTTATTTCATCCAGACAATTATCTGGAAGTGTTTCCGTAGGTTCACTTCTGCTTAAAGCGTCGACAAGAGAATTTTCTTTTGATTTTTTATACACTAATGTATACTTGTGCTCTTGTAACAGCAAAGCCATATGAGCAAGCCTACTTCCTATTTTGGTTGTGTTATTTGCAAACTTCAACTTTGTAATAGGGAGACAATCCGTAAATATAGTGAAAGGTCTTCCACTTAAGTAAACATGAAATTCTTTCAAAGAGCAATAAATAGCTAAGAATTCCAAATCGATTATAGGCCATTTGGTTTGGTTTTTTGTAAGTGCCCTACTATAATATGCCACTGGTCTTTCATTTCCATCCTCATCAACTTGAAGTAAACTGGAGGCAATTCCTGTTTTTGACGCATCGCACACTAGATGAATGGGCCTAGATTCATCAAAATGGCATAGCAATGGAGGAGAGCTTAAGATACGCTTTATTTCTTTGAAAGCAGCGTCTTGTTCCGGTCCCCAAACAAATTTCTGTTTACCACGTAAAAGTTGTGTGATTGGAGCTAATATAGTAGCGTGGTTAGGAAGAAATTTCTTGAAATAATTCAACATCCCGGTCAGCCGCATTGTAGATTTAACATCTTTTGGAGGAGAAAGTTCTAATATCGGTTTAACTTTTCCCTCGTCAATTTCAATCCCAAAAGGAGTAACGTAATGTCCCAAAATTTTTAGGCGGGGGGAAAGAAAAGTGCATTTATTAATGGATAATTTTATTCCCGTCTGTCTGAAACGAATAAATACTTGTTCTATGCTCTCAACATGATCATTGATTGTCTTGTCTGCAAAAATGATATCATCAATAAAATTAACACATTTTTGCCAAAGCAGACCGGCTAAAACTATAGCCATAGCTCTAGAAAAAGTTGCACTTCCGTTGGAAATTCCAAAGGGCAATCTCGTAAATTGATATAGGGGACCTTTGCTTGTGATAAAAGCAGTTAAAGGCCTACTTTCTTCATGCAAGTTAATGCTATAAAATCCCTTTGATACATCGAGTATACTTAAAAAATTAGCTCTGTCTGCTAGCCAACTAAAGTAATTTGCAATGTTACCGATGTAATACGAATCTAATTCGCAGCATTTGTTCAGATTACGAAAATCAATACACATTCGCGGGCTTTTCTCCTCTCCAACTTTATGCCCTTGGTCGACTATGACAATCCCACTAGCCCACGGAGAAATGCTAGGTTCAATTATACCTAGTTTTAACAATTCATTTACTTTCTCTTCCTCATACTTTTGTAAGTGCGGCGGTTTTCTGTATGGAGGGCGACGTACCGGTACGGCATTCGGTAAAAGTTTTATTTTATGAGTGTAACAATTTACTAAGCCAATTTCATTATCTCTCGCAAAAACATCGGGGTACTTTCGTAAGATTGGAGCTAAAAGTGCTTTATGCTCAGGTAAAGCGGTTGCGTGAATACGTCCAATTATCTGTGTTATATGCTCATCTGAATAATTATTCAACAATTCATTTTTCTTCTCGTTGTCATGTTCATGACTTAATAAATTAACTTCCTCAATTGGAAGGTTTGGTAATAGGATAATCTCTACTATTGGGATATGTGCATGTAGACGGACTGAATTTTTACAAAAATTATATACAGGAATTGAGAGCTCAGTAGGTAAATTCTCCCTTCTTATCAAAATCTCAGGCATAAAAAAATTAACATTTTTCGTATGCTCGTGTTTTTGTACAATATTTATTGAATGAACAGCAGTTGGCAGTGTTACAGTGATGTATACAATAGAAAAAGGAGAAAGCAAATGAGATGAAGTGGATTTTAATGGAATACAAATTTCTGTTAAATCTGGTGTATCTATAGGTACAGAAGGTAAAAGAGGAAAGTTTCTCTCCTGCATAGGATCAGACGTGGCAGTCAGCGCAGTTGAAGAAAAGGATATGTTTTTCTCTGATTTCAGGAGAGTGGAGTCATGCTTTTTAACTTGAGTTTCCCGTGTGGGGATTGTATGTGGTATGTTCAGAGTAGAGGATGAAGTGGAATTTGCAGGAGGAGTGAATGCGTGTTTACGAGATAAGTAGGATTGGGCTGGCAAAGGCAAGTTTGAAATAGGTTGTCTTTTCCCTTTTTGTATTTCTAGCTTAGTGCTATTTGACCTGCTATTACATGGTAAAGAAGCAGGGCTTGAAGAAGAACATGGGCATGCATGGCTTGGTAATGTATAGCAGGGCAATGAGGATGGTGGGCATTCATGGCTTGGGCCTGCATGACATGGCAAAGAAGATGGTGAGATGGCACATGGCATGGGAGAGGACGGGAGGGCATGGCATGGCATGCTTTGACTGATTTTATTATTATTATGATGATTACTGTCAGGATGGGGAATGACAGATGGGTGAATTTTTAGCATAGGTACGTTCACATTAGCTAGGTCAAAAGTCTCTTTCTCATAATTTATGTTTGGTTTGAATTTAGTCATAAAATCTGTACCCAATAAAATATCAAATCTAAAGTTATCAATGACATATGCGTTAAAACGGTACTTGTCTGTCTTTGAAAAAGCTATATCGAGCGTAGCCCATCCCAAAAATTCTTGAGTTGAGTTGCTGACCGTTATTAGTCTTACTTTATAAGTCAAAGGAAAAATAGGTGTAGTAAGAAAAGTAGAATTCACTATGCTTATTGAAGAAGCTGAATCTATAATTGCGGTAACAGGGAAATGGCCCAGATAAGCAGAAACTCTTGTAAGGTTATGTTCAGTAGAAAGTGAAAAATTATATTCTACTGTGTGGTTTGATTTAGTGAAGGAGGGAAAGTTTGCTGCTGATGCATGCTCATTTGTTGTGCTGGACGGTTTCTTACCTGAGGCTGCGAGTTTAAAAAATTGCAGTCCTCTGAAGAATGGGAGTTAGTTTTGTGATAATAGCAATATTTATTCGAATTCCGATTGGATGGAAATCCGTTCTGGCGAGGAAAAGAAGAAACGGGAAAACGTGCATTGCATTGTCTAGCTATGTGCCCTGCATTATTACACTTATAACAAACCACCGGCGATGCAGGCATGCTGCTAAATTGAGCATTGTTATTTCTCCTCTGAACTGTGAAAAGGGATGGATTCTGAAAATTGTTTTGTCGAGAAGGAAAACGAGACTGGGAGGATATCTGGGTAGGACCAAAAGAAGTTTGTGTGTACTGAGGAGCATTTGCTTGGAAAAAATGAGAAGGATTTTGCCTTTTCTGGTTCCTACTTTCAGTAGTAGTAGTTGTAAGTTGATTTACTACCTCAGAGATCGTTTTTGTGATTTCGTTTTTATGTTCTTTAAGGATATCGTTTAAGCTATTCACCGTCAAGCTCGGCTCAGAATTTTCAATGAGGTGTTTAGTTTGGTCTATCTTTCGCAGTGCTTGAAGAACTTGGTCACAAGTAGTCAAATTCATAGGATTGATTTTGTCGATATAACTTGCTCGCAAATTTCGAATCAAATAACGAACTCGTTTGTCTTCCGGCATGTGCATATCAATGTCACTCAATAAATCCAAAATAGCATAAACATAGGATTCCGGAGTATCATTTACAGTTTGCTTTCTGTTATGTAATTTCTGCTCAGCAACCTCAGTTTGAGTACCACTTTTGAAGGCATGTTGCAAGGCAGTAGTCAAATCAGGCCACGAAATAGAAGGAACTGGTGGATCAGGTGGTGGCGTCACACCCGGGTTTGCTATTACATATGCTTCCCTGGCTACTCTACAGTTTTCTTTCCATTGTCTGGCTCTCTCCTGAATATGGTTAAAATACCATATTTCTGCAACTCCTTTGAGCATGGAGGGTAAATAAGCTACCTTCATTTCAGGGGTCCATTTGTTAGTTTCCCCAATAATATCAAATTTGAGCAAGTATCTGTAAATGCATTCATTCGCTGAGCCATGAAAACTATCAGGCGTGATAGCCAACTTTGCTGCTTTGTATGCCATTTTTAAAACTTTAGTTCGCTCTTTATTGTTTAAATGAATTTTTATGGATGAGCACTATAAATATATGAAGCGTGTTAAAAAAAAATTTAAGGAAATCAAGTTGAAAGGAGATGATTTACAACATAAAAAAAATGGTTTCAATGTATCAATGAACCTGTATCTTTGAGCATTTGCAGTTGACCTATCCTAATAGTATAGTACTACTGAAATATGTAAGCAATTTTCAAATGACAGTGTATTTAATAGATATTTGATATACTTGCAGTTGACCTATGTTAATAACATTAGCGTCACTGAATTCAGTAGAAGATTAGCTTTCAAATAGGAGCTCATTTGATATAAGTTCATTTAAAAAAAATTTGAGCTTAACCTTTGCCCCACTTCCCGGTGATTTGCATGGTTCTTCTTCAAGCTAATCTGAGATATAGTTCATAGCTATCTATTGCCGAAATCAGAATTAAAAAATTTGCTTCTGTTCAAAAGTTATGGTGTGTACCAATAGGTAGACAGACAGACAGACAGCCGGACTGACAGACAGTTACTGGAAAACTACAACTTTGCTAAGAATGATCATGATCATTGCATACTTTTTCTTTTTGCTTGAGCAGTATTTTAAGAGAGAATGCTGATGCCGATAATGATCATCACATCATAATCATACAGTGCTTCAATTCTTTGTTTTGTTCTTTTACTCCCTGAGCTTACTAGATAGGATGATGACTATGTGATTTTTACGTTTGATCTAGTAGCGTTATGGCACTGCACTACAGATCCTGTACATTTCTAATGATACCGTTTGTCAGCATCTGTGCATTCTTTTCCTTTTATGTCCTGAGCATTTTTTCTTTAAAAAGAAAAATAAATCAATTTGTGACAGAAGGAGTACGTATTAACGTTGTAAAAATAAAGAATAGATGGGGAAAAATAATGATAAGAATGGTCATCTCATCATCATCATGCTATGCTTTTTTGCTTTTCTTCGTTTTCACTCACTCGGTCTATCAGATGTGATGATAGCTATATGATTCTCTTATTACGCTTTGAGTAAAAAGCAAAGAAAATGCAATGCAATACAGTGGTTCTCAGCCAAGTGCAATGCAACAGATTACAACAAACAGTATTACAATTTACTTCTATGATAGCCAAAATGATGGTAATAAAATATTTTGTGAGAGAGACACAATATTCTTTTTTAGGTTGGTACAATCGAATTTCAAAAAAAAAATTACTTGACTTCACAACGGGTTTATGTAATTGAAAAGATTTGAACGGAACCGTAATTTTTATCGGTCAAATTACTATTAGTTAGTAGGAAAAAGTAAAAAAAATGATGATGATAGTTCACTATTTATATATTTCTCTTTTAACATTTTATTACTACGTGATATTATTTGCCACTGCCACTATTTCCCTTTAATGTACCACTGCCACTACAACAGGAACGGAAACTAAAACTAAACTTTCTTGCTCTTGCCTCTACAACAGATATGGAAGCTAAAACTGAACTTGCTTGCCCTTGCCACCGCAACAGAAATGGAAACAACTAAAACTGAACTTTCTTTCACTTTTTTTTTCTTTTTCAAATAATTTGGCATGTATTTATCTGTTCAGCTTTGGAGAGCATGCGCTGGAAAACGTAGATAAAATGAATAATACCTATACAGACAAGAGAAAAGATAAGCCACAGAGTAAAAAATAATTTATAAGC
>JAQGAI010000915.1:0-16904 GCA_034696905.1 Lepidocyrtus violaceus | reverse complement strand
CCGTTCGCAATCCCCCATCTCGAGAAATGCGAAAGCTCGTTTGTCCATTCAAACCCCGCTCCCCCCGTCCCCACCCGTAATCAGCATTATAAGGGTCACCTCTCCCATGACCTTGTCCTGGAGCTAAAGATTCTAATAACAACAAAGAAGGGCTTGAAAAATAATCTCTTTTTAAGTGGGAAATCAATAAGTTCAAAGCCTTACAAGATAATTAAATATTATTTACTTACCACTACCACCTCGAGACGCTGCCGAAGGCCATTCACCCCTGACCTCCTCGTTCTCTTGATGAGCTACCTCGGCTTCCGGGGTTGGGCTCGGACTTCGAACTGCGGCGGAACTACTTGTAACTTCCACCTCCTCAGGATCAGGACCAGGAGAAGGACTTCTTCCACGATCTTCATTCGTAGTTTCGTCGGTTGAATCTTCAAGTGACCGTCCTTCGCCACCGGCACCACTGCTTGAAGACTAAAATAAAATAAAAGAAACAAAAAAAATGAATTCCCTTTATGATTTATGTTTAATTGTTTAACTCTTCAAATTGTTACCATCCTATTCTATTAATTTAAATTTAAATACCTTCAGAAGAATCGGAGGAGACCTTGCCATGTCATAAATCTTATCGATGCACATCTGCAACATTACGGCATCATGGAACCTACAACAAAAACAGGTGAGGTCAAGTCAAGTCTAAACATAAATTAACTAATAATCCTTATAAATTACACCATATTATATGTGTTAGTGAACATTAAAAGTTGAAGTAATTAGTTTGGAATTATTATTAACGAAAGGGACTCACGTTTCCTCCTTGATTTCGTCGATGATTACCAAGTACAAGTTGATTTCCGTCACCTCCTTTTTCTTCTCCAAAGTTCGGCCCGCCTTCTGAATATCCTCAAGGCATTTCTCCAAATACGGCTTGAGGTTTCGAAGCCGCCGGATGAATTCAGTGCATTTATCCGTACCTCCTCCTTCATCGTCATTTTCTTAAAAAAAACACATTTAAACAAAAAGACATTTAATTTAATTAACGAATAATTAACAAAAAATGACCATAACAGGTGATAGGAAAATTGGCCATGGTCCAAGGAACATATATTGAATATTACTAAATAAATTCAACATTTCAAATAAAAACTGCCAATTTCATTAGTTGTTAGTTTCAAGTTTCAAGAGACAAACATGAAAACAGGTGTTCAGTGTTTGGATTGCTGTCCAAGCTCTTGCCACTCACCGTCTTCACCTTCACCACCTCCACCTCCGGAATAATAGCGCCATCCCGGACCCCGACTACTACTGCTATTAGGACCTCCCCGAGACATTTTTCCTAAAGGCTAAATGAAACTGAAACGAAGAGGCTGAACTGAAGCCCAGTCAGTTCGTTTCCAAACCTCACTGACACACTGACACCCGATCAACCTCCGCAGCTATCCCTCAGTTAGATAATACTAATCCACAAATCTTTAATTAAAAAATTAAACTGTTTGTTCAAACCTCAAATGTCAATGCTGATTGTGATTATACAAAAAATACAAAAAAACAGTCTATCTATCTTCCACCAATAATTAACACTCTACACTCTAGCTAAGAGCTATAGGTGATAGGGGACTTCGAATTCGAACCTAATTTTGTAATCTAAATATGATCTAAATATTGAAGATCTCTAATCAATCACTAATTAAAAACTTTATTCCATCTCAACATATAAAACTTCAAAAAATCTTAAAAAAAAAAGATGACGAGCCAGCTGCTCTCGACTGTGCGTGTCGCTCGGTCTCGGTCGTCCTTGGATACTGAAATGTAGCAATCAAGCAAGCAATACAAAAAACCTTTGCAGAAGTGGGAAATGGGAACTAGCAAGCAATGCACAGATCGAAATCTTCAGAAAGGAATATCGATCGATTTTGTCATGTCCTATTCATGTCCTGCATAAAACATCACCGGGTCGGGATCGGATCGAGTCAATTCGATTCTATCCTATCCTGACTATGCTAAATGCTAGACTGGCAAAAAGAAAAATATCCAAACAGAATCAGGAAAAGATTGAGCTTGTCTTCTTTTTTTATCCCGGTTCCTGTTAGAATCCAGCAGACAGCATACTTGAATGAGTCATGCTGTCACGCATAAAGCGGAATGGAACAAATTGTCTCAACATACCCCAGCCATATCAAATCCAGCTGGCGGGATTCTACTGCTGAGAAGTTTTTGCTTGAGAAATCAGATTGTGTGGACAATGCAATGAAGGAATTCGAGTGAGAATGAATGAAGAAGGAGAGAAGGAACACATTAAAATTTTACGAGGAATTCGAGAAATAAAATTAATTGTTTGACGATTTTCTCAGCCAGCTCAGCTCTCAGCTGCTTTTCACCAATCTTCAATTCAATATTCAATGCAGTTCGGTAAGTTAAGTTGTTCTAATTTTTAACTCTAAATTATATATATTGCGAAATAATAACTTTGTGATTTGTATATTGGAAGCGGCTTAATTATTAATTTACTTCATCGTCAATCGTTGTGGTTTGTCAGTAGATGACTGTCTCTGTTAAAACCTATTGGGAAAGAAATGGAGAGCCAGGACCAGGAAGCAAAATGTAATCTGAAGGATGGCGGTGGCGCTGAGTTTGGCAACTCTGGTGTCTGGTGGTGGTGACTGGACGTCAGCAAAAAGGGATGTTGACGGAGGTGCTGTTCCCGGGGAAGATGTCGAAGGTTTTTTTTATCAGCTTCAACTACGGAGCGCGGCAGTGCTGGAAGGGAAAGGGACTGGGAAGAACGAACACGAAGAACCGAAGAAAACTGTGGTGGAGGAGGTCCTTCAGGAATCGCTTGCCGAAGGAGACAACAAAATAAACAAAATTGGGATGCTGGAACAGTGGCGGAAGGACTTGCTCAAGGAGGAGAAAACCTTGAAGGACCAAGTGGAGGGGTTGAAAAGGGCAATTGATGAAGCTGTTCAAGAGATTCAAATGAAACAGGATGAGATTGGAAGCTTGATCAAGATCTTGGAGAAACTGGAGAAGGGCAAGAAAAACGGAGTCGAGCCGCCAAGGGCAACTGAAGCTGATGGAAAGAACGCAATCTTGATGCTTCCGGAGGAGGTACTGATACAATCCTATTCAAAGCTAAGCTTTAATTAGCTTTATCATTTTAATGATAAAATAAGTGATAAGTATTTTTTTAACTTTGATTGTGTGACATTTCAGATGTGGACGATGATCTTTGCTCAATTGACTGACTCCAAAGATTTATGGAACTGTTCCAACACGTGTGGCCTGTTCCAGCAGATTCTGGAGGACTGGAAGAAGCCGACCTGGGATTTCATGCAAGCCTTCCCCCTCTTGTTCCAGTACCTCCCTCAAAATGAGATTCTGAAGTGCCGATCCGTTTCCAAAGGGTGGAACATGGCAGTGGACCAATACATGGAAAGCCATCCTCTACTCCGACCCCGTGATAAGGCTGAGTATGACCCCCGAATGCTGCCTTTCGTCACTCCCATGAAGGAAAAGAGGTTTTACCGTTTGAACAAGTTTGACTTTAGTCGCGGAGGGCTCCAAAGCGAACGGCACCGTTTTCCTCAGCTGCCGGACCGGAACCCATTCCTTGGCAGGGCTGTCACGTTGGTCATCGGGGGTTCTCGAGATACGTTTCAATATTGGCTTGATCGTCTGGCCCGGGAGAAAAATAGCAAGTTGCTTTGGGAACGGGTCTACTCATTTCTGGAGGCCTTTGGAAGGGACATTTGGTATCTGACTGTGAAGTGGCGGGAAGAAAAATTCGGGAGTGCTGTCGCCGTCAACTCCGAAAATCATGTGAAGCTCCGCCAGCTCTTGACTGTGGATCTGGCCGCACTCGCTCCAAACCTACGGAAGCTCCGTATTCTGCCCAACGACCTGGTAACCCCATCCCTCCTTATCTATGGCAATCCCTCCGACATTGTTGGAACCCCCCTTCCGACTCTCCCAAAATTGGAAACGGTTGTGGCCAGCAGTCCCCACGTGAGTTGCAGGAATCTTCCGGTTGTCCTCCTCCTCCAGAAAAATCGTGGAACGCTTAAAGAAATTCACGTGACCGGGGATCTCTGGAGGGTCGTTCATCAATTGGAATGGCCTAACTTGAGGCAGCTTCACCTGGACCATCTGACAAATGAGCTGGAGTTGGACATTCTTCTGGATGCGGGAGCCCGCATGCCCCAGTTGATCAAACTGGGGGTGAACCTGAGGGGCAACATGAGCTTCGATCGGTTGTTGGATGCCATCCACCGCTTCTTTGCTACCACTCGCCTGAGCACTCTCCGGCTTCTGGGAGGGATTGACCCCGAAATGTTTGAAAAGACGAGGTGGAAGTGCTGCAATTCCCCAACTCTGAAGACGTTAGAGGTGGAGCATGATCACGAGGATGATGCCGGCTTCTACAACTTCCTCCTGCATTTCCCGTTGGTGGAGAATGTGCACGTTTTCCTTAGAAGAGGTCAGCGCAAGGAAGATGATGATGATGATTCTTCCGATTCCGAAGAGGATGAAGATAAGGATGTGGAGGAATTGGTGAAAGTGGATGTCCAGCAGTATATCCGGGATGGGAAGATTTATCAGTCGAATGTTTGGGAGAGGCTGCCCCGACTCAAGATGTTTACCTACAGATGGGATGTTTACAGCAGGATGGGTTACGAGCAGTTCATGGAACAGCAGCGGAGGAAGCTGGAGAATGGCGCAAATGATGCTGATCAGTAGTAGATCAACTAAAGTACTTATTTATTAGTTTGCGGAGAAAAATAGATTGTTAAATTGATAGGAGTATGAATGAAATCGGATGTTGGATGTTCGTCGTTGGTATTTTAGATGAGTTTAATTATAAAAATAGCATTCTGATTTCTGATGTACTTACGTTAATGTTAAATTAATTACTTTTTAGTTATAATTATTATTATTATATCTTGCTGTTCTTTTTAGTTGTGATTAATATGATGTGGAAAATGAGAGTTTGGCTTTGGTAGTACTGCTGTGGGGTGTACGGTGTTGATTGTAAAATAACTTTGTTTAAACTGCGATGAATTAAACTATTACAATCAATAAAAAAGGTAAATATCTATAAAAAAAATCCAAAACCAGTCGGTTTTTATTTTCATGTTATTTTAATGTAGTAATTACCATTCCATAAAATTCCCTCGCTTATTATTCATACAAAAATTCATACATTCATTTCAAAACAGTAAATCATATATAGGAATATAGTCTTTTAAGATAAGTTAAAAAATTAAGTACATTGGGGCTAAAATATCAGTTGACATTTAATAATTCATAAGGTTGAGGAAACGTACACACTTGCTAGTTGCTGCTGCAGTAATTTTGATAACCTTCCCGAGTGTAGTCCTTCCTATTGACAGATCCCACATGAGCTCCTTTGTCGGATGATGTTGAGGGCTCCTTCTTCTTTTCCTTCCATAGTTTCATGACTCTGAGGGTGACCTTCCCTAACTCTGGGAGCAGTTTCCAAATATTGGACTCGTAAAGCCTGCTCGTGTAGTTGCCGAACTGGATGATCTCCTCTGAGACGACGGCTTCGGCGGCAGAGCTTGATGGATCGGGCTTCTCCAACTTGGCCGATTTCTTCTTCTCCAAACCGGTGCTCGAGACGTGCTTCACATAACAGATGTTGAGCGTCTTCAATGACTTCAATGGAAGGATGAAGTCAACATTCTTCAGATTGATCCGGCTCACGCACAATTTCAGTTCCTCCAGATGGGGCAGTTCCAGTGACAGCATTTTGAGCGCCCGCTCATTCAACCTTGTCATAGGCCCACTCACCTTCCTCAAGCATAAAGTGAGATCCCGCAATGTCCTTCCAAACTCACTGACACACAGGAAGAGTTTGGGAACGTCCGTGGCCTCCAAGTTCAAATAAATTATGGAGAGCATCTCCAATCCAGGCAAGTCCGCGGCGAATTTTGAGCCCACCAAGGACTGATGGGTGGCGCAGTGAGTGAGGGACTTCAGCTGGGGGAAGCTCGAGTTCCCGGCGCACAAACTTGGGCTTCCAAAGAACTCAACGACGGCAGCATTCTCCAAGGATGAGCTGCATTTATTCAAAATCCCGGTAATGATTGGGGAAGGTACTTCACCGCAGCTTGAGAAATTGATGAGATGGGGCAACACGGGAAGCGGGTTTTCCTCCATTTGTTCCCTCAGAGCTCTGTAGTAGTTGTTGGAGGGCCGGATCCTAATACACTCCGAGCATTTGTTGTAGGTGCCTCCATCAATGGCAAGGAATCTCAGGTTGGGCATCATATTCAAAAGGACACGGAGTACATTGCAGGCTTGCCCTGAGTTTGAGTTCTTGTTAAACCGGATGGAAATATGCAACTCCCATAGTTGACGCCCCCAATAGAGCACAAAATCGAAGACCTCGTCCCAATACCGAAACCACAACTGATCCGTAACAGCGCAAGCATCGTCATCCGGATGATGGTGACCCGGAAACTCCAGAAACACTTTGCGGGAAATGAAGGGATTTGGGTTGGAAGAGCCAAATCCGCAAGCCTGGATACTGTTTTGAAGAAATTCTGCGACAAGATGATGGTCTCCACGTAAATTTACGGCGAGGTAGTCACGGCCAGCATAAGAGTCCACCTCCTCTTCCTCCTCCATTCCAATCAAATGGGGTTTCCTACCGTAAATGAGCAGGTTCTGCAAGTAGCTTCCCAAAGAGCGCTTCCATTCTCGGCAGACGGAACGGGAGTTGAGCATATCATCCCGGTTTAGTAGCGGATGGAGTAGCGGGAAAACCTGAAAAATTAATTAATAATAACCAACCCATTAAATTAGTAATTGAAGCTAATTAGAAAAATTAAATTGTACAAGAACGATGTCAAAGTCAAATGTCATACCGCATGGAAGAGGAATGTGGCCCGGTCATTCTTCAACAAGTCCCTCCACATTAAGCTCATACGTGACAGTTGCGCCTTATCTTTAGGATCATCCAAATTCTCCAAAATGGACTTCCAAACCAGCTCTGGAAACACATTGGCCGGCTGCTTCTCCCGGAACTCCATACGTTGGCGAACCTCCTTCCGAGCGCTTTCAATCCAGGCTGCTTTTCGAGCAAGACGGTTCTCCTCCGCCGAGCCAACTCGCTTCCCTTTCAATTCAGAAAGCAGTTTAGACTTGACATCGGCATCATCCCGGTCCCGAGTCAACTGCTTTGTCAGCCCCTCCAAATCTTCTTTCCTGGTGTCTGCGGTTGAAGATGACTGTCCAAGTGTTATGATTCTCCCATCAACTACTCCTGCGTTGTTGGGTTCCAAAAGGAAGGATGTTCCAGCTACGGAGAAGTCCTTCATCGAAGCCTCCAAATCTTCCATCGTCGTGGTGGGAGCAGATGAAATGGTGACTGATAATCCCGATGGCAACCCTTCTCCAGCAATCGTCGCAGTAGTAGACTTGTCCTCGATCTTAATGACATCACCTCCTTTCGATTCGGGTTCGGTGACCACCGTAACTAAATTGATGACCTTCCCAGTTTCACCAAGATCCATTGTTATTGTTGCCATAGCATAGGTCACAGTCACAGGCCAATTAACTTTCAGCAGACGTCGATTTCTCCGAATTCACAGTACAGTGGTTGACTGACTTGACTGGCCTTTGTAGACTAAAAATAGATTTTTTAAGGATAAAAACAGGAATGCTAATTTTAATTTAAGTACATTCATAGATAAACGATTCATTATTTGCCAGCTTTACTGTCCTTGGTCTCGTCGCAACGATGTTATCAATCAATGATCAAAGGAACTAACTTAACTAGTAGTGTGTTGACTGTGTTTAAGCTTCAAATTCTTGCTTTACAAGGTTGAAGGTCTCTGCACATGTTTAAGATACAATTTTCTCCTAAATTTTTTTAATTGTAATTTTAATTGAATTAACGAATTTTTATAAAGTAATCCTTAATGGTTAATTGAATTACAATATTTTTATGGAATTAATTATTAATTTTAATTCAATTAAAAATATTTTGGACAATTAATTGTTAATTCAATTAACTTTTTTGCTCAATTGATTAACCCTGAGTACACCCAAGCAAAGTTTGCACTTGTCTTGTCACTTAGTCACTTGTAGTTAAGTTTTGAATTTACTTGACAATTACACACAACAGACGAGACACCTTAACATTAATTATTATTAAATTAATTAATTATATTAAAATAGAAAGTACAAACGTCTGAGCTCCTGGAAGGGAGATGTTGGGTCAATAATGGAGACCTGAAACATGATTTTCACAAACGTTAGTGCTAGTAAATGGCGCTGTACCAACAGATTGTTAAATAAAATTAGGGTACAGTGTTGGTTTCTGGAACCGGCTCGAAACCAACAGATTAATAAATTAAATTAGGGTACAGTGTTGGTTTCGGAAACTGACTCGTAACCAACAGATTGTTAAATAAAATTAAGGTACAGTGTTGGTTTCTGGAACCGGCTCAAAACCAACAGATTAATAAATTAAATTAGGGTACAGTGTTGGTTTCGGGAAGGGGCTCGGAACCAACATGTAAGCTTATGTTTGAATCGCATACCTGCTCGGCGTTAGTTCCAGCAACAGGGAGAGACGCGTGCTTACGTGGACTAGGACGCATAGCTGGATCGGGGTCAACCGTATTTCTACGGCGAGGGCTTGGATTGGAAGCGGGGTTATTCCGACTTGTAGGCGAAGCACTCGTAGGAGTTGAAGTTGATAGGGCAATGCCGGAAGCTGCAACACTGCCAGATGCCGCTGAAGCACCTGTTAACTGAGCCATGGTTGGAAGGACATCCGGAACTATATATCCTGGCAATTCCCCATACTCCAAGTCACCTTCCTGTTCATCGTTTTGGTCATCTCCCTCCGAACACAAATCGGAATCCATGTTGTTGTCGTTCTGGTCGGGGAGCTCCTCCCCCGCCCTCCTGTGTTCATCCAGGGCTCCGAGGTTGTCCTCCAAAGCGACGCCATAATCGGTGTCAATAAGTCTAGGAAACTTCACAGACGCTAGTTTACGACTTACTCCTCGTATGAGCATAACGTCTTCCGGATTCTGGTGGACGTGAGTTGCTTTGTAAGGATTGGCATGATCCTCACCATCGAGCAACACTTTATAAGTCTTGGGTTGAGGAGCAGGGTTATGCGGAATGGACGACGGAGCTGTAGTGGGTCTTCCTCGGCCCCTGCTTGAGACCTGTAGTGTACCTGGTCTGCCATACCCCTGGGGAAACGTAACGGTGGGGCTAAACCACACGACGACGCTCGTCCCCTGAGTGTATGTCACCAACGGTGTGGCGGGGTCAGTATTCCGCATAGCAGACACATCTCTCTCTGCGGTTTCAACACCGAGCTCCTTAGCAAGTTTTGCGGCCCTTGCCCTAAACTCTTTCGTTAAAGTGCAACCCCTCTTGCCTTTCTTCACCATGTCGATTCTACTTCATCAAGCAGTCAAACAAACAAAAATTTAGAAATTTTAGGCCACTACGTCAATTTAAAAAATAAGCTGCAACAAAATAAAATTAGCACCGAATTGCAGACCATTAAAAAGTATATTTAAAAATGAAAATCAATTAACTTAATTGAAATTAAATTAACTAAATTTGTAGCACAAGTACGGGAACTTGTTGGCATGTAACTGAGTAATATTATGTTGGTAGTGCTATGTGTAGGAACCCTAGCAGCATCTTAAATGGCAAAACCCATGTATCAAATTCAGCCGTACTTCGCTCAAACCTATGCTGAAGGTGTATACAACTTTACCATGGGTTTGAGCGAAGTGCGGCTGAATTTGATACATGGGTTTTGCCATTTAAGAAACTACTCCCAATTACGATTACCTTATCTCAGCAATGGCTTCACCAATTTTCATGAAATTTTTTTTAAAACATTCTCCATCCTTTTCTACATATGCTACTATGCTCAGGTCATCATAATTATGTATGGAAGCATTCATGACAAAAATTAAGGAAAAAGCATTCATATTAGCTTGGATATATATGCATGATGAAGGAGAAAATCGGTCGGAGGAGCGATTTCTTTTTTCAAGTCTTGTGGAAAATATTTTGAAAAAAGAAATCGCTCCTCCGACCGATTTTCTCCTTCATGATGCATAATATATAGCCAAGCTATTAGGAATGTTTCTTTCATCATTTTTTTTCATAACTGCTTCCATACATAATTATGATGACCTGACCATAGACTCATATGTAAAAAAGGATGGAGATTTTTTTAAAAAAAATGTTCATGTCAATAGGTTAACCCATTCCTGAAATAACGTAATCGTAATTGGGAGTAGCTTCTTAAACGGCGGAATGGCCATGTACGAAATTTGCATACGACGCTTGTCAGTTGCTTATGCGAGATTTCCCAACACTAACAAGTCATGTTTACATTTTAATGCTTTTGTTGGTCACGCAACACTTTTCATGACCAACATATCTCGTTTGCATTTTAGGAGCATTTGTTAGTAGTGCAACGCTTATCATGACCAACAGTTGTCTTGTACATGAAAATGCGTTTTGTTAGTTATGGAATGCTTCTAAAGTCCAACTAGTTTAAAAATGCGATGCTAGCTTCAATAAAATGCAAAACGAAAATAACGTGATCTGGGAGTTCATATAAGTATATTCATTTAATTGATTACTACATTACTACTTAATTTTTGAAATTTCTTTACAGCTTATTCTTATAATTATGATTACATGTAGCCTCATTACTTATATTCTTATTACTTTTATTGATCTACATTACTATTAACAAATAATTCATTTCATTTCTTATAATTATTGCTACATGAATCCTGCTCATCATTCATCTTCTGCCACAGATTCTTCTTGTTGGTCTGCAGGATCTTCTTGAGCTTCAAAATCAATGTATTGTGATTGGGGGAGTCCCTCATCCTCCTCACCCTCCTCTTCTTCTTCCTCACTCATCGGCATCAGATTTTCATCGTCTCCTTCCTTATCTCTTTCATCCTCCATCACCTTGAAGATTCCAAGATTCATCACCTCACGCCGCCTTTTCTCTTCTTTGAGAAGTTTAAACGTAGTTTCCATTATGCTCGAACACTTCTTTGACTTTGGTCGACTCAACTGTGTTGCATGAGCAATCTTCTTCTTTCCTTTCTCGGGTACACCTTCGGGAGGGTTTTTGGAGGAATGAGCCACACCTAATGGGAATCCTCGCCCAGGGAACGCCTTTTCAAATGGTGTTGGTCGTTTTCGAACAACCTTTCGAATCTTGCCCCTGGGAGGGGGACGCCTATCTTCCGAGTCAGACTCCGAAGTAGTGCTGCTCAGAACCCTCCTCCTAGGGCGACTTGTAGTGTTGCTCCCTTTCTTGGACCTTGGTGGAGTAGTGACTTGTTCCGACTCCGACTCTGAAGCACTGGATAATTTTGCCCCTGGAGGCTTCTCTGCCCTCGCGGTGGCGGTTGCCGTTTTCTTCCGTCGACGTTCGCTTCTATAGCTTTTGAGGGGAAGTGGAACTCGTGTGGTGGTTTCCTGCGGCTCAATGTAGTGGGTCTTCTTTCTTTTCTTCGGAGGAGGAGGGTTACGTTCCTGGACAACGGCCGTAGGCTGCGTAATCGTAGGGACATAGAAGTCGACTTTGGGCCACTCCTTGATAATTATCCCTTTGTTGTTCTTCAAGTATGGATCATATGCCATGATCTGCTTATCAAATCCAATCTTACTCTTCGGCACATGCTGGCTGCTTAGCTCCTTGTTATCCATCTTGGAGGGATGATATTCTATACTCTTCCCAAACAGGAACGTCTTGTCAGCATACATATCCTTGATACTGAGCCATACGGCTCCATATTCGATGAGGGGGTAGATGGTAGTATAGTTGGTATTGTTGATCATCCTGGTAACTTTGTGGTTCCGCCTCTGATGCATGTTTAAGGCCTCCACATTCTTAAACACGGCCACACAATCACCAACGATGCACCTGTACCGCGTGTCGGCGAAATACGAGTGCATCTTATCGTAGTGGCGTTTGTAGTCCCCCCATTTCGTGTACCCCTTCTCCTGTCCGCAGAACGGGCACAGTCTGATATTTGTGGAGCCCTTTAGCTTGCCTTCACAAGCCAAAAAATACAGATAGGCGGTCGGGAACGTGGGAGTTGGCAAGTCCGAGCAGTCTAATATGTCTGTAAAGAAAGAAAAAGTTAATAAATTGAAGGTGTTGGAAATGACAAACTTTGGAGTACCAACATACACTATGAAAACAGTGTATGTAAGCTGTTGGAATTGAAACACTTTGCGTTACCAACGTTGGTAACGCGAAGTGTTTCAATCCCAACACATATCATGAAAAGGGAAAAATGCTCCGCTAGTGGTGTTTTCTTCAAGTAAAGTAATCTTTTTCTATCTCTCCATTACCTTCCTGGCGGCATGGCTTACACTACTCCTCTCCGTTATGAATAATCCTATATATGGAAAAGCAAGAGGAGGAGAAAAATACTGATAAAGAAAGGTATAGAAATCGATTGTTGCAAGTTTAAGGGAAAGCGAGAGTTTTTCTTCAATGCTTACCAGCCTGGAAAGAAAATGAAGAGGAGAGGCTTGTGTAAGTAACTATGAATATGCAATATATAATCTTGCCCTGCCTCAGTCTCTTGCTCTAATGCAAAAAGTGTACTTAATGTGTACAGGTTTTTTCTTGGCAGTCAGTCAAGCATTTAGAAAAATGGGGAATGACTTGAAGGGGAAAAAACGAGGAGTACGGTATGAAAAAAATAAGTCGGTTGAGAGGAAAGTGAAAGCCTGCGGCAGTGTTCTGTACTGGAGAGGTGAGAAAGGAAGGGAAGAAAGGAAGAAAAAAGGACAAGAAATGAAATATCCGATTTGATTGCTAATGGCATTGACGGTGTGTATGTGTCTGTGTGGAAGAGAGAGAGAGAGTGAAAGAGTGAGAAAGGCTGAAAGGAAATTTGGGTAAATATCTAAAGAGGAAAACGAAAATTGAGGGAAAAGGAAACACTCCTTTTCCCATCGTGATTGCACAGAACACAGAGCATTATCTTTACAATAAGAAGGGAAACCCAACGTGAAGCTTATTTTCTCGGGAAGGAGACAAAGCAATGCGGCAACATCAAAAAAAAGGCTAAAAGGAAAAGGAAAACAAAATTGTACTTTTTAAAAAGGAACATGACTTAGAGCCTGCCTACAAACCGGAGGCGGATGGCGGCGAATCAGAGAAAAAGGGAAACTGGAAATATCTTAGTCCTTTGTTGTTTTACCTTCTTCCTTATAGTTATACTCATACTCCAGATGCCACTCTGTCTCTCTCTCCTTCTTTGGCTTCCCACCAAAACGATTGGCGGTAGTAGCTCTTCAGTATTCATTGTCTTACCGAGTGAAAAATGACGTCTTGGCACTGTCAACCCGTCTTTGAGATGACGTGTCTGGGAAAGAATGTGGGCTCGTGATTTGATTTTATGTCCGAGAGTGATTCCTTATCTAAAATGCATTGCTTTTTTTACTTTAGCTTCCTAATTGAACTCTGAATTATTGGTCAGACGTGTCTTGTGGTTGTGCAATCGCAAGATGGTCGTCGTAATGACTGGGAATGGAGACCATTCTTTCCTTTTTTGATTGACGTCAGCACAAAAGTACGCCACTCGCACATTGATAGCTAGGCAGTTGTTACATTACATTTTATTCCATCATGAATGGAGAAAGTGGGGAAATAAAAACGCAGTGTGGGAAAAAGTGGAATTCCACGGGATCCTAAAAAATACAAAAAATAAATGTCAAGCAAAAAATATTTACAATAGAATAATACAATACGAGGGATGGAGTTTCAAAGGATATTTCTTTTTTCATTGAAAGTCTTTTTTTTTCATAATGCCGTGCCATATTGCTACATAACAGGCTTTCCTTTTTTATTCTACAGTTCACTTTATCCACTACAACGAGTTTGCTTTCTTTTTCAAATAGAATTAAACAGCGAAAGTAGGTTGGATCTCTCGTCTTTACTCGCATTTTCCCTCAAGTGCTCTTACACCAGTTCTCATCTCTCGCCCTCTTTCTCTCTTTTAGTATCTGCTCCTGTTTTTCATTCATACAACTGATCTGAATGAGCGTTGGCGTTTTGGCCCTAGATGATGATGATGATGCCGGATTGCTGACTAGAATCCTTACGTTCAAGGATTCCAGTCCAGATGATAAGCATCTCCCAGTTTTTTTAAAAGCTCCAATCCTACAGCCAAAATCATCCAATCCGAATCCGGCCCAACATGAATAGCGTATTTTTTCCCTTATCCTAGAGATCACTGCTCACTCACACACGTACATACAAATGTACGTGGCATGTGTGTCCGTATAACTTCACTTAATTCCCAGTGTGTTGCTCAGATAAAGATGTCGGAAGGAAAGAAAAAATTTGTCGACATCAAGCCAGTAGTCTTTACGCCAGTTTTTCATTCTGTTAGGGAGAGGCCCTTTCTATTTTCATTTTCCTTTCGATTTCCCCTGCCCTACAACCAACATCGCTTGTTTTTACTGTAGCCTATGCTGTACCCCCAAATTGTTTGGGAGTGTTTGAAGGCACGGCTCTGCAAACTATCAATGTATTTATATGCATTATACAATTCCCCTTAATTGAACCAAACGTTCTGGTAGCTCCCTATGCTTATATCATACCTCATTTCCTTTTTTCCTTCCCCTCATCATCCACCAAACCCCAGTTGATATTCTGTAAGATGATTCTACTAAATTAGTTGCATGCATAATGCAAAGGGAAAGCGCAGCAGCAGCAAGATGAGATGAAATTTATTCTCCACAGTTTACTGCATGACATGTAGATTAGCTATATATAAGCTACTCAAGAGAACAGAATAAAAAATATATAAAAAACGAATTTGCTCACAAGGAAAAATTGATTACTTCAACTTATACAACAGAACATAACCCATAATCCCATTAGCTTATATGAAAAAGTACTTTTCTCTCCACGATGAATATTTTTTCGCTCCTGTACTTTCTACTTTCCCCCTTCACTAAATTTACTCTCTGAGTATACTCTAGAGAGAGAAGTAAGAGGCTGTTGAAAAATATGAGTAAGTGTAATGTAGGTAGATTGGAGGGGGAAAAGGAGAGGATGATTGAATATGATTATTAGCAGAAAATAGCAACAAAAAAACTGGTTCCGTTTAACTCCATGGAAGTGACTAGGATAGGTAAATATTTTCAACGCAAAATTTTTCCCAGGTGTGTACGGAAATGTGGAGAGCAAAATTTTTACAAATGAGTTCAGAATATTAGGGGCAGGTAAAAGTGTGTACATTTATACCATACTTTTACTCAAGTCAGTCATCAAATTACCAGGTATGTAGGCCATGCCATAGCTAATAAGATTACTGTACTTCGTACGTATTTTTCAAGGAAGAGTAACTTGGATAACTTTTCATAATCTACTATGAAGGGAACTAGAAGGAACGATTTCTGAATTGGAGCAGGATTTTTAAATGAATTTTTGATTCCAACTGTCATTACATTTTACCGATTCGGAATGTGGATCCGGTTCATAAAAATTTGTTGGATACTTTAAGAAAATGACTGTCCAGTATTCTCCTTTCTTACTTAACTCGAAATGTATTTATTAGCAAAAAACCAAATGGTTGGGGGGAAGGACGTTGATGCTGATGATGATATATAAGAGGACGGAGGCTTATTCGATGAAGATGGTCTCTGGAAACATTTGCACTGTACAGAAAAAAAAAACTGCTATTCACTTTTCTTACGTATATCCGTTTTTTTGAAATATATAAAACTTTTCAAAAAAAATATGGAATAAATATGTGTCCGTGTACTACTGTTGTAGCATTTTAGTATGAAAAAAATAAACAAATTGATTCTTTAATTTTTTCAAGAGAAAGATTGCAGAGCTGGCTTTGCAACATGTATTTTCTATTAAAAAAAGAGTATACTAAATTTCATCAATTTGTAAAAAAAGGTTAAAATAAGCGAATAAAATTATAACAGCAAAAAACATATATTTGAGGTTATACTGAAGAAAAATAACAATTGTTTCCTGTAATTATGCTCCAGTTTGTGAATAAAACGTGTTTTAGTATAATAAGTTGTGCATAAAAAAAATACAAAAAAATGTTCGCCTAGAAAGAAAAAATATTAACTACGAGATGGTGTTGTTGTCGTTGACTCAAATAAAAATGTAAAATTGTCTGAAATTGCAATATTTCACCGTTTTACCAACTATACTCTCTGAACAATAAAAAAATACTAAAAACTGCGACTATTTTAGGATTGGGAGAAAATTTTTGAATTCGCAAAAAAACTGTAC
Source organism: Lepidocyrtus violaceus (assembly GCA_034696905.1). Taxonomy (NCBI): domain Eukaryota; kingdom Metazoa; phylum Arthropoda; class Collembola; order Entomobryomorpha; family Entomobryidae; genus Lepidocyrtus; species Lepidocyrtus violaceus. The sequence goes on along the minus strand of JAQGAI010000915.1, from coordinate 586 downwards.
TAATCTTATGTCTCCTATCATTCCTTCTTCAAAAAAACATAATTGTGTAATGTCGCAAATTCTTATAGTTAAATGATTCTTATAAAGGATCTGGGTTTTACTTAATGTTAACAAAATAAAATGACTCAATTAACTGTAGTTTACCATTCAAAAATTTGTATTTGTACTAACTAACTTGAAGCAATATAACTTATTCAAATTTTTTAGCAAAGAATATAATAAAAAAAATATCGTTGTTTGATGAAGAAGAAGAAGAAATATATAAATTGTACAATGATTTTTTCTAGATTTGTTCGGATTCATCTTGAGAGTACTCAACAAGATTGGATCTGTGTACTGTTTGTGGATATTCCACTGTTTGTTATAAGTACATACTAAAACAGTATTATTTACGGGATAGGATATATTATACCTACTCAATAAGTTTTTTATATAAATTACCTTCAGTAAAACAAGAGTGTTGAATGTACTGGTTTTTAGGAGATGGTGCTGGATAAATTGTAAAAGTATGCTTGTGCACGCGGGGGAAGGAATTCTATCCCATTACACAAATTTAGGTAATAAGATATGTATATTGATTTCATAT
>JAQGAI010000914.1:0-16905 GCA_034696905.1 Lepidocyrtus violaceus | reverse complement strand
CCGATCTTGAAATCCCTGTGCTTTCCACAACAAACACACATATTTGCACGTACAACGTCCGTTTGCGTCAGGAAAAACCCTTATTCCCACAAAAAAGTACCGACGAGAAGAAGCGGAAGGAAGGAAAAACACTTTTTCTGGGGCATATAACACGCAAATTATACCGCTGCGCCTCTGCTAGCTTGAATTTCCATCAGCAATGAAATGACATGAAAATGGAGGAGAGGAAAAGGGAATGAAAAAGAGAGAAAAATCTTACCGTCATTAGCGATGGCAGCCATGAGCACAAGATTCATCGTGGCAATGACTGCACAAAAATGTGCTCCGCTAGACACAAATTTCCTCGTCATTGTCACAAAGGATTTATGTATTCGTAAGTATTATTTTCCAACTGGAATTCCTCCACTTTCTCCAAAAGAAAAACTTCTCCAAATGGTGATCTTGATGGGGGGAAGAGAAGGGGAACACGAATTTGAAGACAAAAAATAGAATGAAGTTTTTTTTTCTACTTTTATTCTCCTTCCGTCACATTCAATTCTTTGTTTGAAAGTTTAGTTTGAAATGTTCAATGAAAGAGAAAAAATGAACTTGTTATTTTTTCTTCGGCTCTCCAACAAACTGGCTGGGACAACTTTGTTCCAACGTCCATACACAAGGAAAGCTTAGTAAAAAATTCTGGGCGGCTGAAGGAAAAACGCAAATGTTTGCTTTATGACTCTGTTTACGTTTGGATATTTGGTAATAACTGTAATAGCGGTGGTAGCTCTGAAGTGACATGTTTTTGTACGTATTTATAGTTGTGTTCACCCTCCCTCTTGATCACAATCGGAATCCACAGTAATGTCAACATTTTCACTGTAAACAAGTTTTTGATCTGGTGACGACGACGATGATCTGCATACAAAGTTGCCTTTTTAAACTGTTGTTTATTTTTACCTACTTCCGGCAATGTTAGGAAAATAATCCAGTTACAACCTCATACTGTCAGTTTCAAGGGCGTAGCCCTTAGTTGAACACTTCTTAAAATATTAGTGAATATGACAGGGCAAGGACACTGTAAATAAAAGTTTTTTTAAAAGAAAGTTTCTCTTGGTGGGATGCAGACTGCAGTTATTATTAAAGTTTTTGATTATACATTGAGACAAAAAATATGGATTTTTTCCTTTCAAAATATTTTCCAACGGAGACTCCCGACTTATACTTTAATAATAGAGAGGTCGGGGGAAAAATTATGCTGGAGCTTGATATATTTCTTCAGTGATGATGGATGAGTTTTTCCCTTCAGTTTATACTCCTCGTTATATGGAATTACTGAATGAATGTCAAGGGATTAGGTCAAACGAGCAGTAGACTTTCGACTTTCTCCTTTTTCAAGAAGATATGATGATCATTCTCTGTCTTCGTTTTTAAATCTTCTTAGATTTTCGGAGCAGAAGGGGACTTATTTTTTATTGACTTTCTTCACTCACTGGAAGAAGAGCATCCGGCGTTGATAGTGCTGCATTGCTCCTTTTCCCGAAAAATTCCGGCTTGTTTCATCTCATTGATTTATTTTGAACATATGGATGGTTGTGGTAGTTCATGGAGTGCTAGGGTCTTCTTATATGGATTACTTCCATACATCATGGATTCTCACATCACACAGTTTTTTTTAACAATGTCTCTCTCTCAACTAGTCATACTTATATCAATAAAAATAATAATAGTTGATTTTGGCTGGTGAATTCACAAAAACTTCCGTCTCCTTTTTTCTTCTTATGTCACTGGCACACACCCACGGATCGCAGTAACCATACTGGGTTCTCTCTATTATTTACGTACGCGGGAGTGAGTAGATAAGGAGCTGACACGGAAAAGGGGAATGAATTAAAATACAGCTGAAGCTAACAAAGAGCGTTTTCTTTTCTTGACAGGAGACGAAATCGTATTCTCTGTGAAAATCTTATTTAAAGTACATATACGAATCTCATCTTCTCTCTTTTCTTCACAAAAAGTCAAGTATGTATTTGCTGTATGAAAAGAGAAAGTGGAATTTGAATGAAATCCTTATTCTACTTTACTACTGACACATAAAAACTGCTTGACTTTTTTTATTCTGTGCTGGGTGGCGGATAGATAATTTGAGTTTGTGAGATATTCTCATACAGCAATTTACACCGTTTTTTTTCTTCTTCAAAATTCACTTGGATTCGTCACCTGGATTTTTTCTGTTGGTGAACGTGAAGGGACTAGCAGACAAACTTGATGTGGAGAAAGTGTGGATGTGGGGATTTTTTTATCAAATGCATAAGAGTGAACAAATGACTGGTATTTTTTCCCAAAGTGACACTGACAAGTGTAGTGTAGCTCACGCTGGGGAAGTGTGTTCTCTTTGATATACTGTACTTTACGAGAAATAAATATGTACCTAGTTAGAGGATTCTTTTTTCGTCTTCTTTGTCAGTTTATGCTTGGCCAGCAAAAATTGGTTGGTTGTGGGTTGGCTCTGGAGACACCGCATGTGGCGGGTTTGTTGGCCGACACAAAAGCTAAAAGTCACAGAGGACGGGGGGACAGCAACAACGCCTCCAAAAAACCTCAAGCCACGAGAAGAAAATTGAGCCAAAAAAATAACAAATGGTAGAATATTCTTCTGTGTATGATGTAATCAGAAAAAAAAAGATGGAAAGAAGAAATTTCGTCAACTTTTCTTTCTATACGTATCTCCGTCAGTTATTTTTTCTCGACGATGATGCTCTCTTCACTTTTACTTCCTGGTGACTTCTTATTGTTCCGACCGCTGGCTGATGTTGTCCTCGGCTCCGCAAGAAAAACTCTTTATTTTTTTATATCTCCGAGTAGATGCAGCGAACTGTAAAAAAAGAGAAAAGAAGAAAAAAGATTGTAAGACATGGACATACAATTGTTATCAGCTTCCATACAGCGACCACTACTAGACTAATGGAGGAGTCCATAACGGGTCCGGCCTGTCCCATAGAAATTACATTTGGAAATACTTTTTGTCATTTTCCCGACTTGTTTTTCATATTATGGTGGGGGAGGCTTTCCCGATTCTCATTTATTTTTCTCGCATTCCCAGTCCAGTTGGTTGGGGGGAAGGGAGCTTCCACATAATCAAGAGGCTCTATAGAGAAGCATCCCATCTCAAAAGATAGTAATTTCTCTCGCCTATTTGATCACTCCTTTTTTTCTTAGCGTGGCACAATGTGTCTCCAAACTAATAATTCCTTGGAGGGAAAATTCTTGATTGAATTTGGAGCATGTGTGCATAAAAATATCTAACTGTAATTTGTCGAATAAATAGGGATTGCCTTCCACGAATAGGTAATCAAATTATTTTCAACCAAGTTAAGACTTGAACTTGTGTAATGGCTGCAGTGACGTTTTCTGGCCATGGCCATTTCACCTTGGTTGGAAAGTTTTTGTCTAAAAACTGTACAGTCAAAAATGTCCTTTTTTGATACATAATTTAGGATACAGTGAAAGGGGAAACTGTCTGGTTTGGAAGTATAGTCTACCTTTTCAAGTACTCATGGGTGACCTCTCCCTAATAAATATGCCGTTTCCCCTTCTTGATGACATTAACAAAAGTTTCAGTTAAAAAAAATGGGGAATGACTAAACTAAAAAAGAGAGAAAGAAAGAAAACAATATGCACTAGCCCCTTTCATAACTTTTTTATACTCAAAGTTTTACGGAATGGATGAATGAATACAGACTAAGGGGGAAAGTGCCCCATACAGAAAAGAGAATGAAGTGACTGGAAGTGAGGTAGAAATGCGATATTTTATACAGGAACATAACATCTCTTCTCCTCCCCCCAAAAATGCTCGGACTAACTTGACTGAAAAGAGAAATGAAGTGACTGAGTAAATTACAGGGAAGGGAGAGAAAAGTGTAGTGAAAAGAATGATGGAACCAAGTCAAGTGGTCTTTCCCTCTGGATCAATGTCACATATACCAAGTTAGGCGGAGGATAGGGATGGTGGTGTAACGTAACATGATGGTAGTAAAAAAAATCCCATTTTTCGAGTGAGCCATGCCATGAGCTCCTTCTAAAGTAATAATAGTGATACAATCTTTTTAGCACGGAATTGCATTACCTCCACCTCCACAACATAAAAGCGGAGCAAGTTGTGGTATTTTCAGTATTTTCTCTCCCCTCGTCCTTTATAAAAGAAAATCTGCTTTCTTTTCTTCCCCCATTCATATACGAGCTGCGACGTTACGTCGGGTGTAATTTCACTTCCCTTTCTTGGGCCACTGTTTTTACTCTTAGAAAAAGGAAAACTAGGCAGGGATCTTGCATGGCCGGAGAAAGTTGATTCAAACTTAAATAGACTTTTTGGACGTATAAGACAGTTTACAGAAGTGGCGAAAATGTACCGGGTGAGTGAGAATATAAAAAGGGAAATACTCTTTTCCTTTTGTATTGTAACCCGTACAGCATTAAATGTGATGTTGATGGGTGGCTTGACTTTTTCAAGAAAGAGAAAAAGGCCAAGCCAGACATGAGCTAGACCACTACTATGAATTGAATAGAGTAGTAAATGGAAAGTTGAGCCGTTTTTCATCAGCCATCCATCCATATACATAGTGGCAAAGCACTCCTGCCATTTCACAAGAGAAAGTAAATATTTAAGTCAAAAGGCGGAAGAAATCAAGGTTCATCTGCCGAATACTGATTTTTTCTAACAACAGTTCTCATCCCTTCCTTTTATACTCATACCATGACCCTCAATAGATTGTTGCTTCCTGAATATATTCATATAAAGATTTTCACAATGCTCACTTTCACTTCAGAACATGCCAAGAAAAGGATTTGGTGAGGTGGACGCACGCATGAAAACTCTGTTCAATTTCCTTATGTCTGCTCTTTTCTCACAAATATAGCAAAACACATTAAAACATGCTGGAGAAAGTCATGTCTCCCAGGAATATTATGAACGGGTCTAGCCTTGATACTAATACGGATATGTGGCGGCAACAACCTAAGTACATGTACCATGTACCGATTGCTCTAGCAGAACAACTGATTACTCTAATAGTATAGATTATATTGATGCTCACTCCTATATTGCACATATAATTCCAAACTAATGTCGGTGTAAGAGAAGGAGCGGACGTTTATTGAAAAAATATAGGGCTGCTGGAAAGCACTTCTCCTTTTTCAAATGGAAAAGAGAAAACTCATAAATTTTTCTTATGTAAGAAGAACACAATCATAAATATAGTTGGGAAGACAGGACTCCTCGTTGGTTTTTTTGGGTTCCGTTACAATGGAAAACCTTGAGGGTATTTAATGAAATGACCGTCTAGATGCACACTTTGCGGTATCATAAAAAAACATGTAGCTACCTACGCACGTCTGAAACAAGGATTGCCTGTTTTCGTATCTCCATGTTCAGAACAGATTGTTATGATGGCTCCAAAAGATTCCACACTGCTTGTTTTACAGTTTTTTTTCCTTCCAAAAAGTGGAAACGAGAGAAGGAAGAACAAGGAAGAGCAAAAGTCATGTGAAGGAGAAAGTAGTTAGTGTGCTACGTGTCAGGTTATCTTTTCAATCTTGGTCACAGAAACCCAACCTCAAAAAAACCCTCCGCCATGATTCCTGTTCTCTGTGTTCCTCCCCAGAAAAAAGAGACGTTCAAGGCCTACTTTCCAATGTAGTTCAGTTCAACTTTTTTTCTCCCTCCGAATTTAGAAATTGGGAAAAGATGAAGATAAGATTTTTTTTTGGTAAGATGTTGTTTTTCCTGTGCACCACCGCCCAAGAAAATCCCTATCTTTGTGCTGCTCGATTCTGCTTTGATGCTCGGGGAAGAAGGGTATGTTGCATATTGTATTTCGATATAAGAAAACTTTTCATCTCTTTTTAGTTGTCTCAAGTTTAAAAAAGAATTTTTCAATTTGCGTGTAAAATATGTATGTAGCCCTGTTTCATCTTTTTATCCTTGTTCTGTGGAGTGTTCCGTGAACTACTTTTGTGCACTTCACCCACTCCACCTTCCTAGAACAAACAGGTCTGTCTCACCTTGAAGGGATGAGAAGACTACTACAGACTACAGAGAAAGTGCTATTTGAAGATCGGACTCAAGCCTGTCCTCTCGACTCATCGTCAGCCCTTAAGATTCAACAACAAAACCAACGGAAAACTACTTATTCTTATTCCTGTCCTTTTGTTGGGCTATGTTCCAGTCAAATGGAAACCGTGGGGTAGCATAAACGGTGACCAATCTTGTGGAATGAAAAAATAATGAATTTTCAGAAGCAGTTGACATTTGCCCTTTTATCTCCTCACAATATGGTGGACAGCCCGCTGTGTGTCTACTTCGTTTCGTTTGCAACGTCAAGGGGGGTTTGTATGGAAGGTCAGGATTTTATTCCCGGTGCACAGAAACATCTCATTTGTATGGAGAAAGTTATGATGATGATGATGATGATGATGATCATTACCAAAAAAAACATATCCCATTTCCGTTTCCCCCGTATCATCAACCAACGAAATGGAGAAAGATTCGAGTCCCAAGCGAAGACGCTCATATTTAATGTATTTCTTAACTAGGTTTGTTTGAAGAGGGAAAGATCAAAAGAGATTCAAGATTACGAAGAAGAAAAAAATGACTCCATGTCGAGCTGTTCTCCCCGATATAATTTGTGGGCTCGCCCACATAGCCCCTCAACCGATCATAACTTAGTAAAAAGTAAAGATTGCAACTGCCGCATATCTGGAGCGTATATAATGAGACATAGTACTGGGCAAAAAAACGGGGATGCTTAATCTATGTCTCTGAGTTAAAACAAAAACTAAGCATAATTTCCCTGAAACTATACCCACCTAATTTTGTGCTCCTCGGGAAAGCCAAAACCGACCTTCGCCTTACTTACTGAACCTGAAATTGGCAGGTTGGGGGCTGATAAAAAGGGTTAGCCCCGTTTTCTCGATCATCATTCCACATCTAATTCCAAATAACTAATATAGTTTTTCAAGTCAGCAGATAATGAGACAGCATGCGAAATCACAATTAGAATCAGCAAAAGCAATGAGAAGAAAGGAAGAGTAGATAAAATACGGGGAAACTGCTGAGCTCTGCAAAACCAACACAAAGTTGGGGATAAAAGGAGGGCATTAGACAAAACAAGGGAACTGGTATTAATTCGATTGCTTTCCTCGTATCATCCTCTACCGTACCAAGGGCTACGAGAATCATTTTCCATTTTGGCCGTGTTCTTGTTGGTACTTGGTACCCTATCGGTTTGTGCAGTATTTTATTTTGTGGTTGTTGGCTATACATACTACTACATTGGCTGAAGTAAAGGAAAAAAGGAAACATTTTCAGTAGGGACAGCAGCCCATCCTTTCACTAGGTAAAATACTCAATAAGGCAAATAATACAGCTACTTTTTCTTACTGATAAATATACATATTATTATTTTCATTGCAACCCGGAGCTCAGCTCAATGTAGATGGATAGATAGACATTATTATGTAATTCTGTTCTGGGCTCCGGTTCGTACGTACGTATCTGCATAGCAGTAAAAAGATTTTAATCTGCTTACAACCACATGACTGCATATTCCCTCTGCAAAGATCTAATTTCCCTCTTTCTAGTCTTACCTTTCTCCCGCTCCATTCTATTCAGAGTCTTTTCTGCTAGTCGGTTTGGAGTGCCGTGTTAATGGTATGCATAGTCCATAAGAAGCTTTTTTCTGTCCCTGGTAAAGTAGCATGCTTTGGGATAATACCTATAGACGAATGAATGGGAAGCTGCAGAGGCATTCACCCATCTACCACCACCCTCAACACGACCATACAACCTACTAAATACGCACTTATAGTTAGTAAGAAGGTGAGTGGGACGAGTATTTAGGTGACTTAAGTAAATCCCGTCTCGTTCATCTTTCTCATCGTTTTCATTCCACTTTGGCCAACTTTTACCACTCAGCTTTGGCAATGGAAGGGGAAAAGCGTGGATTGGGATCTACATGAAAGCAAAGTGAGAGGCTTTCAAACCTATTATCAATTCAGTTTTTTCTACTCTCTCTCTCTAGGATTCAGTTGGAGTCTCATCCAAACTATATTTTCTCCTTTTGCTAAAAACGTATTCTATCGGAATACGTACACTGACCTGTCTTTGCAAAAATTAAATTGGAAAAAGGGACAAAAACGGAGCAAGGCTTTTGGAGATGAAAGAACGTGTTTAAAAAAAATCTGCTGACTGGAGGGAGCTCACCCACACAATATGTGTAAAAATCGAAAAAAAATCTAAATCCAATCTTCAAGTCTAAATCTGAATTTACTGACTCCCCAGCAGAACTCAACGGACTGCATGATCAGTTTCATTGGTATCGGTCCTTTCTTTCTCTTGTTCCCATTCACTTTAGTCAAACCAAATGAATGTGAGCCAGAGCTTGAGCCAAATTGAAATCTCATGCGGAGATCAGCAAATAATACAAAAGCCTTGGAAGAACAACTTACACTCCGGATTTTCTTGTTGCGTTGATCCTCGTTATTGCTGGACAGGTTGCTCGCTTTCTCCGATACCCTTTTCCTAACAAAATACAACAAAGCGGTATTTCTGTCTCCTTCGTTCAATAGGGATTCAACGAGAAGCAGAGTTGGCTTGTTTTTCCAGAGTTTGATGGCAAAGTTATTGTACTTCAGTCAGACAGATACAGACGGACATGCAGGAAAAAGTATGGTAACGGTATTGCACGTTCCCACCATAAAAATTAGATTGGACGATATTTGTTCACGTAGAAGTTGTCAACTTGTCTTCATTTATTACCAAGAGTATCGAATGCTACAACAACATGTTTTAGCATTCTTAAAACAGTTGTAAACCATCCATAAAATATCTGTATATGGGTATCTTATGTACACTGCTGTTGGTAGTCAGCAGTTATCCTTTTGTTATGGAGAGGATAATCCTATGAGAATACAAGTCAATATTTCTCCGGCTTCTGTAGCACCTTATTAGGAACGGGTTGGTATGAATGCCCTTTGTAAAGACTGGAATGCAACATGGGGAAAGTTTCATCAGTCCACTTTTGTTCTTTTTCGAATCGAGATCGGCCTTCCCACCCTTCCCGGTTAAGACTCACTTTTTAGAAATAATGTTTTCCCTTCCACCAAGCCGGTAGTAATAAGGAAATATATGGAGAATGTAATATTACTTGCTACACAATTTCAATTTACTATATTCATTCAACTTACAAGGGCAGTCAATGAAGCTTTTCCCCGCTTTTTGTTCGTCCGGAGGAGACCAAGAAAATGCAATAATAAATTAGGTAGACAAAATGAACTGCACCAATATCCTAGGGGGATGTATAGTCAATGGTATTTAGTTGGCAGTGAAAGACCAAAAGAATTTTGTGATCATTGACGGGGAATGTGTAATGGGAGGGTGCTACACTCACTCACCACAAGAGTCTTACTGTAATATTATTTATTAATATAAATATAGTAGTACTTTCCTCTCTATATTTAAGCAAGTATCTTCCAAGTATCTTGTCCTTGTCCGAAAATTTATATATAGCAACGGCAATAATGATGCAGTTGGGAGGAAATGCCTTCCAGCAATGAAAGTTACATCGGGATTGCCACTAACATCCACCACTACTTTCACTCTACCACTGCCACCACGTTTTGCACTCTTGATTTAGGAAGAAGCGAGTAAGTTTTGTCTCCGGGAAAAGTGTACTTTCAGTTTTGTAATATTATACGTAGTAATGAACTTATATGGATTGGAGGAAAAAGGACGACATCCACATTACTATACTATCCCACTTTTCTTCCCAATGGCAATAATAAAAATTCGCTGGAATTCACTTTTTCGTAATACTTTTTTCTCGAACGGAAAAAGAGAAAGTTGAGACTACTATCATAAAAGGGTATTTTTGAGAACCTTACGGAAAGTCTTCCCTGTCTTATTATAATCCCGGTGGTTGTTAATTTGCAGTGTGATGCAACGTAGAGCGGCAAACCCCAAAACGGTCTTGCACAAGTGGGATATATGTAGGATAGAAGAAGAAAAATCTTCACTTTTCTTTTATTATTTCTGGCTCATTCACTCACTTTATACTTCTTTCTCTTTCTGTGCCATTCACTCAATTTCTTAAATTCTTCCTTCCTTCTTTAATGTCTTTTCTCTTTCTGTCAGCACAGAAATTCCTTCTTTAGTTTATTCTTCTTTTTTTTCTCCAAAAAAATGCAGTAGAGTTTTTAAAATGAGAAAGAATCTTAAACGGAATTCCGTAGTTTTTTCTCTTCTAAACGAAAATGCGGCACAGTCTTCCCATGTGTGCGTGTGTAGGCTCAATCCTGAAGAATAGTTTAGAGTTACACTTTCTTACAGAGAAACAAAGTAACTGTCCCGGTTTCCGTCCGATAGCATTCAATAAAACTTGTGTGTGTTTACTTAAAGTTGACACGTTTCCCTTCTTTTGAATTTTTTTTATTGGAGCTACTTTCTCCTTCCGATTTCTCTTTCTTCGTAATATCAATCAAGGTCGGACACGTCCCGTGTTTATTGTTATTATTTTTTATTATTGGTATGGTGGTGGTGATCTTTGGCTGTGGAGGAAATCACAAATGCAAACTTTCACCTTGGATGGGGCAACAAAACACAGACGACTCTTGATGTTTCCTTGTTACGCATATACATTCCAATAAAAACTCTCTAATTGAAAGTTTGCGTCTGAACACAGCAATAACCGATTGGTTAGTGGAGGCTATGTCTTGATTTCCAAATAGGCAAATAACAACAACACAACAACAGCACCGGAGTCAAATGTGGTTTGGTGTCTGGCGTGCTGTGTACAAAATGTGTCGTGTTTCCCGTAATTTAATAATGAAAAATTCCCCTTGTTTGATCATGTGCTACTCTGGCGAAAGCAAATGCCTGACTGACTGCAAAAACGTGGAGAAATGGGGAAAAGTCTCGTTGCTCTCTGCTCTTTCCCTTGTTCCCTCACTCTCCTCTGCCCTGGCTTCAACAACAACTCTCGTCCCTGTCTTTAGCATGCTGGAAGAGAAGGGGAGCGACGCTGGGTGTAGTACGGTAGCCCCTGAAAGCAAGCACGAACATTTCATGCCATGCCTTGTTCTTCTAAAGTGTTTCTATCAGTGTGTCTCAGGATTCCCTGCCTCCAACAAAGTTCTATATATACAGTGTAGTGGCACAGTAGAGATGAGATGGTGCTAGGAGGATGATAATATGCTTGTGCGACCAAATGCTACCAGAGAGGAGCAGGAGCAAGAGCATGCATGCCTCCACTTGGAACTGGATGGAGAAGGGGGAGAAGGAGAATCGACTTGGATGTGATGCTGCTGTCTCCACTTTCTCTCCATCTGGACATGGCCAAGTCCCTCGTCGTTGGCCCGAAAACATATACATTTCACATTTCTTCCCTTCATTCTCTCCCTCTCTCTCCAGCCTTTTCTATCTCGTGTTTTTTTCTACTGAATATGATAATACAGAGAGAAGAAGTTTGGAAGGGGTCAGAGAGTTACTTACCAAAGTGTTTGCTATATGGAAATAGGGCTTCCCTACCAAAACATCTTCAGTTTATCCATATGCATGCATATAATGGAAAAGCGTTAAAGTTGCATTTTCTCATTGAAGAAGAAGGATGGATGGTTGACGGGGAAGCCTATTGAGAGAAAGGAGAAAAGACCAGAGAGAAGAAGAGAAGACCAGCAAGAAATAAAAATGGAAAAGTGACTGAGTGAATACTACTTACATAACAATGATGAAATAAGGGCTCCTGCTGGTTTTAGCTTTTGAGTCATGTCTTCTCATCTAAACACCATTCTTTTTATGATACGAGCTCATATATCTTGCCAACTTTTTTCCCTTACCCCCTGTCTAAACCTGACTCTCCTGACTTTCACCATTTAATACTTAGGTACTACATGGACATCAATGGGATAGAAAAAAAATGTACATAGGGTACACTAGATACATATGAATGAGAACTTAAGACTTGGCGGTATTGTACACCATTTTCATTCCCTCGCCCTTCTTGATCTTGTTAGTTGACCGACTGGTAGAGTGACTACGGTAGGAAAAATGAGGATATCACTGTGAACCTTATTATAAGGGTTACCTTCTCCCAGGATTTCCCCAGTCTCAGTTAGAAAAGCTTAAGTAAGCTCTCCCATCTTTCATTTCACATCTTACCCGTTTATTTTTTCCCTTCCTCCGTTTGGATGGATGTGCATGGCCCATCAGTGATTGATTGGACTCACAATCACAGAGTCATTTCACACTCACTCGACTATTCCGTCACTATTTTACTTTCCCTCTTACAAAAGGGCTCTAGCTCAAGGTTCAACAACTTCTTTTCCCCCAAAAAAGACCAGCCCAAAAGATATTATAGGAAGGAGAGCAGAGAGCAGGGAAGGTAAAAAAATGAGAAAAGTAGTTAAGCCTTCGGCTAGAAGGAGAGGAGAAGAACGTATTAAAGGGATTCCTTACGCTTGATGTGTGAAATCCAATATTAAGGATGGATATTCCATGTGACACCGTCATCATCAGGAACACCGACACCAATAACCCGAGACCTACTTTGCTGCTTGTGTGAACTTAAGTCAAACCCATTCAAGGAGGAACTAAACGAAATAATATCATACACTAACCTTATAGTTTTTACATTAATATCCGTAATATCATCATCATCATCACCCGGAATCAAATTAGTATTACCTTCTTCATCGTTCATCATCAGGATCACAAGTGCAAGATCAAAATCCTTAATACTGGCCAAATACATACATACCTCTATAATATACACATCTCTACATATAGACGACTTATCAAGACACCGATTTAAATACATATTTAAGGGAGGAAAAGAGATTTCCAGACCTGTTATTAGAAATATATTACTATTTAGGATTACCATGTCATATATGTATATGCTTTCCTTTCTCCCTCTCTCTCTGAAATGATTGGAGAAAGTGAGAAACAGCTCATTAAATGATTCTTCAAAGACCGCATCCACATAAGCCAAAGAATATAATATAGTCCCTTTCCCCAAGTATCACGGCACTCAATTGGCTTCTGTTCCCGTTTCATCTTTGGAGTGTAATCAACGACTTTGGTGCATTAGATACTCCCATTACTCCCATATCATCATCATCGTGACTATGACTATCACTATCACCATATCATATCATCATCATATGGAAATGCAAGTTGGAGTCGTCATCAGTGGCTGTTAATAGTAAGAGAGAAAATTTTGTGGTCTCTTCTTTTCACTTTTGCCGCAGACAGTGTTCCCGCCTTTGAGTTGACATTAACTTGAGTGGATAGTGATATTGAGAAATTTCTGATGTTTATTATATAAGCATTGTGTCAGGCTGCTTACTGTGTCGCAGGAGGAATAAGAAATATTAGTTTACTAATTAAACCTTTGTGCTCTTATGTTAGAAAAAGGGATCTCACAATGCATACTATCATATTACTTCATTATCGTCATCATCCTCCAGTATCCAGTCATTAACGGCTGATGGTGATTAGAATCAAAAGTATGAAAGCTGAAGTTCTTAAAAGCGGAAGTAAAAAACGAACTTAAATAACTATATACAGCATTACGGCAAGGCTTTCCAAAATATCTTGGTTGGTGAGACGGCAGGAGAAAGGAAAAGGGAAGTAAATGTTGTGTGCATATTTGTGTAGATCATTTGGGTGGCACGGCAAAAGGGTTGATTGGATTTCTGGTACCGAAGGGAAATGAGTCGACTTTGCAACGATTATGAATACATACATGGTGGAACTGGGGCTACCTAATTATTGCTTACAGCCTTGAGGAAAGGAAAATTACGGATAACTTTTTAACTCGTTTAGCTCATCCACTTCCAAAAATGATCCCTTTGCAGAGTATCCTCAATTTACCAATGATGTGGATAATCCATGAAGACGACCTTCAACTAAAACTTGGATTTCAAACTCCAATATATATTTTTTGAACGAGTGCCAATATAGCTGTTCTAGGAATAGAATATTGATCATTTTGTTTGAATTGGTAGCAGTAGCAGTCCACTACTGTGAGTGGAATCCAAAATCACCAATTGTGCACAGACTGGTCCTCCATGATTGAACAATGATGTGGAAGGATGAGCAAGGAAGCACTTGGTTACCGATCTATTGGAATAACTACCTTACTGACTTCAAATATAGCATTAAATTTTAACATTTCAAGCTCAACTTAAAAAGTTATAAATTACTCTGTATTGTAAGTATTTACTCGTCTCTGTTCAAGTTTTATTTTACCCTGAAGAGGATTCCAGTTAGGAATCGAAACGTCGGTTGGAATAATAAATATTACCAAATATTTCTCGTGAAAAACTCCATAAGTTAACTTAATAAAGGAATGAATTTCAGTTGAAATTGTAAATATTAACTGTTATTTTCTCTGTGACTTGATACAGTACATTTTGTCTTCCGGGAAAGACTCCATGGTCAAATTATGGGAGCTGTCCACGAACAGAAGCCTTATAGCTTATACAGGCGCTGGGGCGACTGGGAAGCCAGAGTTTCTGGGTCAAGCAACTTTTAATCATACTGAGGAGTTCGTGATGTATCCGGACGAAGCCACAATATCTCTTTGTGTTTGGGATGCAAGGAGTGCTTCCAGACAGACCCTACTTTCTCTAGGTAAGATTGAATACTTCCAAATAAGTGACAGTCTCAGTGACAGAAATTTTGGAAGATAAACAGATTTAAAATTTTATTTTTTTAACATTATTTGTAGGTCATAATGGTCCTATAAGATGCATCTGCCACTCCCCCGTGTCTGCAGGGTTCCTTACATGTTCGGATGATTACCGTGCTCGCTTTTGGTACCGTCGGATGGCACCGATATAAATAATGTTTTATCATTGCTTATTTTACTATTTTTGGATTTTTGAAAGTGACTGGACTGACAAATGTTATTTATTTAGCCCAAACAGAATTACGTACACGAAAGCATAGTTCTTTTTCTTTACTTGTAGAGTCCGCGAAATTATTTTTTATTTCACTGTACTATGTATTTCGACAGTACAATATTCATTTATGTAGTTTACTCGTATACTTGTTTATAATGTTATATGGATCATTCAATGTATGTTTTTGTCGAAGTGATTACTAAAAATCAAAATAAATAAAAATTGTCGATGTTCGAACCAATGTTCCCTTTTATTACAGCATAGCAGATTATTTCTCAATGGATCACGTAACTTTAGAGCTGATCAGCAAACAAAATTTTTCCCAGTCTCCAGGTGGTCGACTGACCCAGTTTTGAGCGAACGAAACGGAGCATTCAAGCTTTAGGTTTGCAAATTATATATAGCGTATGGGAGCTGGGTATAAAGCAGGTCAAGATCATACAACTAAAAAATAATTAATTTATAGCCAGTATTAGTAATAGCAATTAAATCATACGCATGTGCGTACGTTGCTTCATAAAATCGGAAATGCTCATGAATTTAATTTTCTGAATCTTCACTGAAATGCCCAGCCCAGCTTAAGGAGGTCAACACTTCACGCGTGGAATTGAAATCTCTATTGGAACCACGAACCACGAGTCTCATGTTTGCTCTACTCAGGAATCGAAACAACCTCACATCATGCATAAGCTTGAACGATGAAGCATTTGATTCCAAAAACCCAAACCTTACTTAAATATTCGCAAAATTACAAAAAAAAACAAATGTGAAGAGAAAGAAGATAATTTTCGTATGCATTCGATTTTTGAAAATGCTTTTTTGAACAGAGAATTATCCTTACAAATAGCACAGGCCAAAGAAAATCACGAAAATCATTGGTTCAATCATATAAAGCATTTTGTTTTTGTCTGAATCGGCGAAAATAGCGAAACATGTTACAAGCGTAAAAAAGCCAGCAGAATTATGTATATGACCCACCCAATCCCATCCTACTTTGTTGGCTACCTCCTTCCGTTCCATTGAATCAGCTTAATCAACAACTAAACTATTGCATTAATTAACCGATACATACCCACTAGTTTAAAATATTTTTTTCTCAATAAAATGTAAGAAAACCTTGCAGTAATTTTTTAAGTATTAGTATTCCCAATTAAAGGGGCTATGTATAATTTTTGCGAATTTTATCTTGTATTCATTCCTCCACTAATACATACAACAACTACAGTCACTCCTTACAACTTTGAATATTGATGAGGAGCAAACGTTTGAATTGAATGTTTTGTTTGTATGTTTTATATTTGCATATGACTTACATGTCGGAATTAATTAGACGTGCATACAAAAACCATCTTTTGCCAAAAAAAAAATTTCATGTAACTTTTCGCATCATACCTATTACAAAGGTCTATCGTGGTGCCTGCGTACAGATCCTATTTTTCTACTCAATGTTTTCAATTCAATGTGCGGCGAGGTCAGGTACAATAATATGAAGGCGTGTGCAAATAAAAATATAACCACCTAAATTACTTATTTATAAATCGGCAAGACAAAGTCACTCTATGCAAGTCAATGGCATGTGTGTAGCTTTTTTTATTGTTATCTTGTTCTAATTTCTTGTAACTTTGCGGTCCTGTGAGGTCCTCCTCCGTCTTCGTAGCAAAGGGGGCTCGTGACACTGCCACTGCCAAAGTTTTTCCCTTCATGACTTCATGAACAAGCTTTAAGAGTTGACTTTGTTGTTGGGTGACAGGGAATTTTAATGGTTGGATGCCACGAGATCGTCCTTGGAGAAATTTTTATGAAACAATTGCCAGCAGGATGGATGGTAACCACACAATCCACAAATGGAATGCCACTCGAGTCCCTTCTCAAATTACTGCAGCATGGCTTGGTTAACGCAGAAAAACTGCCTTCAGTTCAGTTTTAAAATTTCAATAGAATTGCGCAATTTGTAAAACAAAAACTGGT
>JAQGAI010000913.1:0-16906 GCA_034696905.1 Lepidocyrtus violaceus | reverse complement strand
GTTCATATTTCCCCGTTTTTTGGATCATAAATTCATACATATTTCGCCATAATACGGTCATATAAGTCCGAGCCCTAATGATGATGATGATGAGGAGGAGATGACGGGAAGAGCTTCCGCCAACCCTTTGCAGAATCCTGGCGGGTCATTATAATTTAATTAAGATCGGGAGCTTGATGATCATTCATGTTGGCAAAAGTTAACTTTGGAAAGGAGGCTGAAATTTCATCAATGCAAAAAAAAAGCATCAGCGTCGTCATCATGTGTCATCATCATCATCATCACATCAACAAAAACTTGCAAAAACTTGATGGCGATGATATGATGATGATGACGGGAAAGTTTGAGAAATTTTTGGGAGAAGTACCGTTCCCCATTTGAGTATACATCCATCCATGCGATAAAAAGATAAGGCAAGAATAAGGTTCAGCTTGGTGAATACAGAAAACTGAACGAATGCGGATTCTATGAACTTCGTCTTGCTCATTCATGAATGGGGTCTTTGTGCGGGTGTTCAGTGTTCAAAACGCAAGCATTAGAAAAAAATGAGCATCATCTCATCACCGAATAAAAATATGAGGACGACGTCAGGGATGAACGCTGGCGTGGTGATGCTGGTAACGGCGCCCCAACAAAGAAAACCAAACCGTTTTTGTTTGATATGAGCATAATAGGTACGAAGATTTGGCATTAATTTTGCAAGCTGTCAGCTGTAAACTAATAAAAAAAGTGCTGATGAGTGGCACTTGAAAAAAAAGCTGACAGATGTCCAATACTATTTGTACTGCCATTGACAAAAACAATTTAATTAATTTGAAAATATAAAAATTAAACGTAAACAACTGATCAAGCATTTATTATTCCGTTACAGCTTGAGCCGTTTCTTTTTACATTGAAGAAGTTTTTGGTTTGGCTCGGCAACCTTTGATCACATTAATAATCATCATGATCATATGTTTACACATGAAAAATGGAAGTTAATTTCCTCATCCTTATCCTTCCCTCCTCCAACGGCTCTCCTCCAAAATGTTCCACGAGCGATTGACAAGATAAGAAAAGATTATAAAATAAAAATGGCTAGGTTTTGTTCCATAATAAAATCTGGGGAGGAAGTAGAATTGAAGTAGCCCAACTGGCGCATGGCTCTGGTGTCGTCCCTCCACCCATCCATCCAAATCCAACCTAAAAAAACGACACGAAATATGATGATAATGCAGCAGTGACATAAATCAAAATCAGACATGTCTACCTAGAATGGCATAATATGGCACATTGATTCGACACATGGCTCGCTCTAGTAAAAAAAATAAAACCTTCCCCCTCTTTTCACTTTTTTTTTTCATTCCAAAATTAATTACCCATCTCTCCATAATCATATCACTGGGCCCATATCACATCAACATAACTTGCTTCCTTTCCTAAAAATAAAAACCTTTTCATCTTCCTTTCCAAAAAAAAATAAAAACTCCGTCAGCCGGTTCTTCTGGATGAAAGGAGGAAGTTTTCCCGGATTTTCATTCACAATTTTCATGTCAGTCTCTCTCTCCATCACAGATGAACTCTTCCGGGCTCATCATCAGTTTCCCAAAATCCCGACCTCTTTCCTCCTCCACTTTAAAATCCTCTGCCGCTTTTTTTTTTAAAATAAATGTGTACATCTGTCTACTCGACTCCTATAATTGCCTTGTACATCATATCATGTATGAAAATGACAATGATGAGTTGAGAATCTGAAAATCCATGTGCGGAGAAACCCTGCCATGTAAAAGCTCTCGCTCACTCACTCACAATCCATGATAAACTGTCTTGTTTTTAATCTCCATAAAGCATCGCCAATAGCAGCAGACCAAACCAAGTCATATACCACATCTATCCGCAGATCCAGATGGGAATATTTTTTGGAGGAATCAAGAAAATGGAATTGAAATCCCTTCATATCATTTCATATCATTTTCCTTTTTTCCTCCGACGCTTCTCAATTAGCTCCAAAGTCATGTTACAACACTACACATACTTCTGTGAGAGGTGTCTGCGTTATGTTAATGTTTTGGATTCCATTTTTTTTTAAATTACTTTATTACGCAACCAAAACGTTTGTATGTTTCCATTCCACTTTTGTGGAAAATCCCAATTCCCTCCCTCCTCCTCCTCTCCATGTGAGAGGAGGATAATATGATGATGAACTGGCTATATGGCTGTGAGTGTCTTCCTTCCTTTTAAATGATATCCTCGAGGAGGAAAACCGATATCCATGATTTTATGGTTATGTTATGTTATGTTATGTTATGAATATGAATATGAAGATAGTTATTAGAAATAACCAGACAGTGTTTACACCCATATTCCCACTCTCTAAAAAACACATTTTTTTAAATTTTGTTGTGGACCAGCAGCAGCATTAGCAGCCGTACCAGATGTTTGCATGTAAATTAAGTGAGGAAAAGCCTCCTCTCCCTGCAAAAAAATAAAACCTTCTTTTTTCTATGAAAGCAAGAAAGTTTGGAATGAATAGGAAGAAAGGGGGAAGCAAACACTCAAAAACTTGAAGAAGAAAAAAAAACATTCTTGGAATGATTATGATGTGATATGATATGGTTATGATTTTATCATGCTCGGCTTTAAGGAAAGTTACGTAAAGTAAGCAGTGAATGTACGAGAGTAATTTGGTGGTCTTCTATCATCAGAGTCCCAGACCAGACCAGTCCACTCCACTCCACCACTTTCAATTTTCAGCAGATTGCTTTACATGTGATGTGACGTTAGGTATTTTCTTAACTGCATCAATCCATTACCAATTCAATGGCAGAAATCAGCTATGCAACGTCAAGATTACGTGTTTTTTTTTTAAATAATCAATCCCTTTAAAAAAAGGAACGATTTTGCCAAAATTGTAATAATTATTTTCATCCTTTTTCTATAATATGATAAGTATGAGTCACGTGACCAAGCACCAAATAATACCGTAATGTATCAGGTTATGTATGAGGAAGTACTTTAAAAAAGTGAATAAATCATCTTGTTCACTTGTCATTCCCAGATATGGTCTCCGATCCCGTTAAAGAATATAATCTTGATACTATAAGCACTTTTTTTCTGAAGTATTTCTTTCCAACATGTTCCGTTGCGGCTTGGTGTGACATGTGGGTGGATTATAAAATATGATGTAAAAATATATTATTCCAAATTACAAAAAAAAAACTCGCAATGAGAGCCCATTATGACATAATCGGGAATGGGATGTCATGCTTAATTAGCATATAATACGCACGGGTTTAAAAAACAAAAAAAAACTCTCAAAATATTTTTTTTTTGCGGAGTAGCTCATTAAAGATCATGTTTTGTCTAAGGCAATTTGTAACCTTCACCGTGTCCTTTTGGGAATCCGTCACTGTAGATGGCAGAGTGTGCCGGGGACGAAAAAATATGCTTCCCAAAATACTTCCTCAAATTTACATTCATCTCTGTCATATAATATTGGAAGGTGGTGGAGTTGGAGGAATGTGACAACGGTGAGGACAAGAATTCATGAAGGATCTGTTGTGAAAATATCGGCTCATTTAATTTATGAAATGCCTTCATTAATATTAGTAAACCTGCCTGTTTCTCGAATGTCATCTCGGACGCCAATATTGTCTTTGATGATGACTTGAGTTGAATGGCTCTTCATTCAAATCGACCTACTTACTTGAATGTTCCGATTTAATTAATTATGGAAAGTGTTTAATTCCTCCTCCTCCTTCTCCTCCTTGGTTGGAAATTGATTGGAATAAGCAGAATATTTTGCAATCGGAATTGGAGAAGGCTGCCGTTTTTTCCCCTTTTAACTTCCTGTCTGCGGCTTTTTGTTTGTCTCTTTGGAATAGAGATTTGGGATGGGGGCAACCACAAAATCAGATAAATGTCCTTTTCGGAAGGCCAAAGAGAAAGCCATAGTCATTTTTCAGGCAGATGAGTCAAGAGACAGTGAAAGCCTAATAGAGATATTATGAAGAATGTAGCGGAGATTGAGATGGAGCCCGGGATTGATAAGGAATTAATTAGAATAAAATAAGAGCTAAAAACCTCGGTTTGACATTAGTTAATTGTCTCCTCTCAACCAACTTGTTTTGGTTACAACCATATCTGATTCTCCTCCTCCTCCTCCTGTCAATTTCCATGCGGGATTGTGATATATGAATCCTCCAAGGCCGGTCTTCCTCTTCCATCTTTACAGAGATTCCACCAGATTGGAGTAAACGTAACGTAGAGACAATAAAGCCATAATCAAAAAGGAGTAAAAAAAAAGCCTTTCTCTTCCTGCTTAGAGCTCTGTCTCTTTCTCTTCCGACTTTTCCGCGTATCTACACTCTTGTTTTTTTTCATGCACAGAAACAGCCAGAGAGAAACAAACAAAACAATCAAACTCAAATCTTTCCCTTCCCCAGCAGCAGCAGCAGCAGCATCAGAGACAGACAGGCACAGAGAAACAAGCATAGTGTAATATTAGAAAATCCTTCTTCGGGTTTTCACTCCTAAAGTCTTTGTCTCTTTGACAGTTCCCCTGTTATTTGACAATGAGTTATCATCTTGTTATTATGACAAAATTGGAGCATCCGCAACCTCACTACTACTCCCCTCTCATGTCATAACCAGAAAGAGCGACAATGACAAGGGCTGGGGGAAGCAAACAAATTTGCGAAAGATGAGCATTCCAAACCATTCCATTCCATACGATAATAATATCCATCCAGAGTCTCCTAGTTTTATTTTTAAAGCTCTTTCTCCTCCTCCATCCAAATTGTCATCCTTAATCATTTTATGATGATGGCGGAGGGTGACAGCACCGACGACGGGGATGATGCTTTTTGGGTGATGTGCTGGCATGCTATGCCCTTGCGCTTATACTCATACTCATGCCATGTATGTATGCAGCCTCCTGACGTAGTTCTGTAGCTGCTCAACATGAGGGAAGGTTTTCCAAATGCATTTTTTTTGCTCTTCCCCTCTCCCCCATCTCGTCTTTTTTCTGCGGTTATGCAAATATTTTACATGGGAATCAAATGGATAACGAGCCGCCATTTTAAATTCTGATACTCAATCTGCTCCCCAGTCAATCTCACGACTATCTTCTTTCAATCATCCTTCAACCAACTTACTTACTTAACTTCGAAGAAAAAATTTTTTATCCGATTTTTATGTCCTTGTAACAGTATCAATTTCAAATAGTGTACATGATCAAAACAGGATTGAGTTGAGTTTAGTTCATGTGACCTTTCCCACTTCCATAGTGGATCCTCCTTCCCGTCAAACTCTCCATTTTATATTGACAACCTTCATTTAGATCCTGGTCTGACATCATCGTAGCTGAATGAAGTTTTGTCATAACATTGTTATTATTCAAAACAATTCGTTTGAGCTTTTGAGTTGTTATTTTTCTCTTTTTTTTGTTTCGTGTTTTTGGTGACATGATCTGATTGAGACTTGAGACCTTTTTGTCAAATATAAATAATAATAATAACGACGATATGCAAATAAAATCATGGCATTGGATTTGTTCTGGGAACAGTTTTTTTCCCTAAACATGTGTCATATTACACTACAAAAAAAAATCTTGTAACTTGAGACGCAATTTTTTTTTAAATAGAAGGACAACTTTTTTCCACAAAACTTTCCTTTCACTTTTTTCAACTTCACCATCTTCAACTTACCCCCTTCAAAATTTAAATATGTTGGATTTCGCAAAAAAACTATTAAAAAGTTTTAATAATCCATCCTATTTAGTGCCATTTTAGTTTCCAATTACCCGAGTCTAAAAAATAAAAAAGAACAGAGGAGCTGTTTGACAAGACTTTTTTCTCTCAATTTATTTTGTCGCTTTTAGCCTTGTCACCGATCATTCATCTCAAATGGATCCTGATGATTATTACCTATGTAGATTTTTTTTTTAAATATTTTAATTGGTTGACAGACGAAGATGATGACTATAACTATTTAAAAAAAACAAAGCTCTTTCTTTACTGTTGGATTTTGATTTTAAAATGGGAGCACATAATTAGCGAGAGCGGATTTAATTATCCTCTTACGTTTTTCTTTTTGATTTAATGCCTGTCATCCCATAACTCTTATTTCTTGTCAAGTCTTCATTAAATATAATGATAATTTAAAAAAAAATGAGTTTATTTTAGCCAGGATGATCAAGTCATCATTTAAAAAAATGTAAACTGCTTACATACACAGCACATGTGTAAAAAAATAGGAGAACAATTATTTTAAACTGTCGTGTATGAACAGGGACAACAATTTTTTTTTTTTTATTCTTGCATATTTTTTTTCTTCCTACAATTACTTTTGACAAGAGCTTAAATGGGAGTTAGAAAAAAAGCTCCATTAATTAACCTTGCTCGTATCAGTTTTCAACTATTTTTCACGTCTCAAAAATCCCTTGAATAATCAGCTTCGCTTGATTTTTGTCTGTCAATTTTTCCGTTAAAATGGATTGAAATCCTTGACGCTTTTCCATCGGCGGGATCGACATAAGCTGAAACGAGAAAAAAAAGTCACGAAAGGTTATTATTAAAATAAATGACCTGAGCCATGAGTAAAGGAGTGCGCAATAAGTCATTTAAATTTGTCTATCACGCTAAAAAAAAATTACTTGGAGTGTCGGGGAGACTTGATGAAAAATCGGGTGCCATTAGATTTTTTACATTATGTAATACATATACATATCCCGGATGATCCTTCCTGCTTGCCAGCTTCCGGTTTTGTTTTGTTGTTTGGCCGTTGTACTCCGGCAAAAGCTAAGGATATGTCCCGACACACCAGTATCTATGTATATCAGTACTGCTGTGACAGGACAATATCATAGCCTTGCACTCATCACCAAACAACAACAGCTGCGGCGATTCCTTTCGCTGATTGTGAGCAGCGAGTCTCGATCTCGATGCGGGAGACAAGAGGAGGAGGACGCCGTGGTGGCGGCGGAGCCATCGTCGGGGAATAGATCCCAGGCTGCTGCTGCTGCTATGCTGGCTGGGAACATGATATCCGCCACAGGGCCATGATATTGATCAAGTTGTTTTTTTGGAGGGGGTATCACATTATCATTGTCAGATCCACATGACAGCCTCCACTACACTTGCTTGGAAATGTTGTCTAATTAGTTGATTTTTTTTTTGATGGGACACTTTTTGTTTGACAACTTCCATCCGGAACGTCACGGAAAGCCTTAAGTAAGGCCTCAATGCTTAATTCCTGTAAAAAAATAAATAGGAATCAGGTTTAATTTTTAAAAAATCCATAAATAATATCAGTTCAACTGACACTTTTTTTGAAAACTGAATAAGCCAGTTTGCTTACCCGGTTAAGTCACACCTTCTCCAGCAAGAACCTTCCAGCTGTTTAGTTCAGTCACTGTCAATTTCAAATCAAACTGGCTTTAAAGGATAAATACCACACTTTCCAATTACAAAATAAGCTATAACTGACTTTTAACTAAATTAAATCCACACTAGTTATTTATGTTAGGATGATTCGTTGTTTTTATTTTTTTTTTTTTGAAATTCCACAAGTGCTCTCCTTGTCCTGCTCCATGCATGCTTTCTCTCCCACATGGGGAGAGAGGAACTTGTTCCCCATGTCTGTTCCAACCACAAAAAGTCAGCCATTCCCCTCCAGCCTCCTTAGCACTATAACGTACGGCCTTCCACTTCCCTCACATTTTTATCCAGACTGGCAGAACAGAAGAAAGCGCCATCCTCCTCCACCACCACCGATCAAGTTGTAACATTAGTTGAGTTCCTCCACAAGTACTTACTACTACAACAAAAAAAAATGTACGGACGTACGCAACAAGACACAACACAGTCCATTACACACTCTCCCTCTCCTCCACATCCACTTTTCAAAAGAAAGGGAAAGTAAAATTCCAGCAGCTTTCTTTCTTCCTCCTTTCTCCCTCCACTTGAGTCACATCACTCTCCTCTCAAAAAATAAAATAAAAAAACTTTCATCCCATCCAGCAGAAAAATTATGACCGTTTTTTTCCCTCTCTCTTCTGTTTTTATCATGCCACTTGAGTCATCCCTCCTCCTCCTCCAATACATACATAATATGGCCTTAGAGTGACTCCATTCACTTGAACGCTGTTTTTATGAAAGAAAAAAAGAAGTCAAAGAGGAAATTGTAATGCATGGAGTAGTGGCTCTTTACGTAGTTTCCTTTCCCGTTTTTTACCATCATCATCATCATCATCACCACCCTCCATAGCTATTTTTCTTTTTTTTACTATAGCCACCTATCCACCTCCACCGCATCATCATTGTCTCGTCTTTTTTTTCCCTACACTGCTCTGCTTTCTCTTCCCGGTATATTCCCACCACCACAATAATGTGTGGAGAGGGAAGTAATTTTTTTTATAGCTAACTCCACACTCCTCCAACTTACTCCCAATGCTCTTTTGTTCACCCACATCATATGTACCCAGTAAGGGAGATTTTTTTTTGGTGAGGAGGATGGATCAAGAAAAGTACAATGGGATGATCATGATGATGATGATGATGATGGAGAAAGCTCAAAATCCTCTCCTTCCCATTCTATTCTTCTATCCTATA
Source organism: Lepidocyrtus violaceus (assembly GCA_034696905.1). Taxonomy (NCBI): domain Eukaryota; kingdom Metazoa; phylum Arthropoda; class Collembola; order Entomobryomorpha; family Entomobryidae; genus Lepidocyrtus; species Lepidocyrtus violaceus. The sequence goes on along the minus strand of JAQGAI010000913.1, from coordinate 8,315 downwards.
CTAGATCTCTCCCTATATTTATATTCCTATTGTCAACGGCACCGGGAGAAAAAAAATACACATGAAGTGGAGCTACATATATTTTTTATACATAAATATGTCCATGTATGTTTCTGGGATGAAGAGCGTGTGGCGCTATTGACGATCAGGATGATGATGATGATGGCATGTAATGGATGATTCATCCACAACCCTTTCCCCCCTTAACGTCCTCATTCATTTTGTTAAAAAATAGGCTGAGGTGCTGCTTGGTTTGGTTGGTTTTTTTTTTAAGCCCGGATGCAAGTTTCCGTATGAATGGATTGTGAACTGTATATTTTTGCGTGTTGTTGATGTGGGTGGTGCAGTGCCGAAATTGGGTTATGGAGTTGGGACATGCACTTCAATAGAAATAAAAAAACGTATCCAACATCGCCACGTTTTTTTTTTGTTAAATGGATGGTTCGTTAACCTGTTCCCCAAGCCTAAATAATACAGAGTACAGACAAGTGGCTTTCACTTTCCTCCCTCAGTCCCAGGCCATACGTAACTTTGCCTTTTTCGTTGTGTGGAATGTCTCCCATCACCATCATCATCATCCTGGTGGTGTTGAGACATGACAGTAAACTCAAATGCGTTCCTCCAAGTCAGGTCAACACTCACTCCAGTACAAAAAAAAAGAAAGAAAGTATTTTTCAGTTCTGTTGCTCAGCTCAGTCCACTGTCTTCCAAAAAAGTGTCCACACTTTGATTTCCTGTTTTTTTCGTTTCTTTTCTTTTTGTCTGAGGAAGTTCCTCCTTTTTTTTCAAAAGAGAAACTTACTATTTTACTCTTCTTTTTTTGGAGAAAGGTGAAGAGTTGTTTCGTTTAGTCCGTCATAGTCTTCTTCCACTATGTTTTTTTTATACCCATCCACCTTCTCCTCTGCTCTGCCGACTCTGCCGATGTTCGTGTCAAGACTGAATATATTAGTGGAAGAGAAAAGGGGATTGTGGAAGGCTGAGGGAAATATGTAAAAAAAAAATTTTTTTGCCTTTTTATCTATTTACTTTCCTTAAAAGCTTTCTCTTTTTTTTTTTAAAAAAAAGAAAGAAGGAAAGAGGCGGTGAGTGAGTATGAGTGAGGTGGGATATCTCTCAAAAAAGAGAAGCTCCGGCATAGAGAAAGTGCATGGGTGGGTAGCTCTGTAATGTGTATATGGTTGGACTTGAATCGGGAAGATAAAAACGCTAAAACGATTTTTTTTTGGTGGGAGTTCCCTCCCCACCGTAAATTTTATGTAAAGTGCTCCAGAAAAGGATCACTCATCCCAAATACGTAGTATGATCCATACAGGAAAAGTTTTTTTTTGGGGGGGGGGAGGAGGGGGAATCAGAAAGATGATGGTGGTGGTGATGGTTATCATGATGATGATCATTATCTCGTATATAAAAACCCAGCCATTATACTTCTTCATAGCCTAGGTCTAGCCCAGCCAGGTAGACAAAACCGGGCAGGTTGGGTATGAAAGGCTGGGGAATGAATTGAATGGATCTGATCTGATCTGATGCTTTCTTCCCGGGAATGTCAGGGAGATGGAGCTCCCACCCCGCCGGAAATCGGCTTAATGAAGATGTATGATGACAATGGAATCCAATGGTATGGCCATATTTTTTTGGGGGGGGGGGGGGCAACAATATGACTCCACCATATTATGTTGCCATGTGAAAGGAAAAGTCTTCCTCTTCCTTTCTCCATCCCTCCACAATTCTTGATATAACCTGGCTGCTCTAAAAGAACGAGGCTGACTAGCAAAAACTTTTTTCCTTTCTTTCCCTCTGTTGTTGGGTGGATGCACTGCGTCATTATCGCATTCTCAGAGGTCTGGCTTGTATGTAGCTTGTATGTGTGGAATGAAAAATTCCTCCAGATTGTTTAGCACGCTTGCTTGACTCCTCTAAAAAAAACTAAACTAAACTAAACTAGACTTGTTTCATTCATTATATCCATCATCTCCCTCCATCCAAAAACTGATAATTAATGACGAGAGGATGATGATGATAAGTGATGCGTTATGGGAGGGAAATCAGCCTACAAAAGAGAGAGGGAGGATATTATATAACATAGGTACATACAATTCCAAGCCATATCCATACCTATTATAGGTATGTATTTATACCAGGCGATGCCTAATATATCCCGATCCTAAAAAAAACTTTCCTCCATTCTATTTTCTCCCTCCCTCTCTCATTCTCTCTGTCTATGGATGAGTCTGAACCAACCCAAGTGTAGTTAGTTGGTTTTGATGCTCTCCTTCGCTCCTCGGAAAAGCTGGTGAGGGAGAGAGAAAAAGAGAAGACTCGACTCCTCCATCCACATCCACCACCACTTGTTCTTCCTATTTTATCTCCAGTTTTTTGGAGTGAGTGGTGGTGTTGGTGGCTGGCTGGTAGGGAGGTTTTGCTGCTTTTCTTGTTGCAACTTTTTTTTCCCCATCCAGCAGCAGCAGCAGCAGCACAGCACCACCGTCTACCGACGTTGTCCTATGCTACTGTTCCCTTATCCCTGTCGCTTTCTCGGAGAGAGGGAAAAGAGTCTCAGGCAGAGAGAGAGAGAGGGAGAGATGCTCTAGCAGCACCACGAACAGAGCTCCTCCGAGCTGGAGTACTGATCGATCGGAGGTCTTGTCTAAATGGCGCCACACCCTCATTTCCCTCTTTCCCTGTCATTTCCCCCCAAACTCCACCATGGCGCAGCTTCGAACACCCAAAAAAAAAAGAACAAGAAGAACAAGAAGCTTTTCACTTGGAAAGGGGGGACAATAATAATACAATTTTCATATTATTATTTTCCAAAGGGGATGAGCTTTATATTAAAAAAAATCACCCCTTTTTACAAACTGATTGGGAGGATGAGAATTCCTGAGATGATGTAATGATGACGGGAGATGATGTCAATACTGGATCATTTGGATTTTTTTTTGGCTGGCCTGTCTGGATCAGCCATAAACAATAAACTTAATGCGAATGTATAAAATACTTTTGAAACTCACCTACACAACTCCGTATTCCAATAACATTTCCCACCCCCGAAATTTCTTTTAACTTGGCCTGATCGACATCGACCGACGAAGAAATTTTTAAAGGGAGATTCGAAAAGTGCAATCATTTGGCTTTACAAGCGGGAAAATATATAGCTACTTAATGTCTCTGAAAGAAAGAAAGTAGTTGCGGTAGTGGTGGTGGTGAGTCTACTCTGAAATTGTGCAGTTTTGGAGGTAGAGTTAGGCTTAAACAATTAAATTAAAATCTATACAGCAAAAGTGAGTAGTGCAGAGAGCATTTCAAGTTGAGAGAGAGGAACAAGTGCTGAAAATACGTCCATTAGACTTCCACTTTGAGAGATGAGCGGAATAAGTACTTACTTTACTTGAAAAATTAAAAATGAATCTGCAATTAAATAAAATCAACAAAAAAAGCTCATGTGGCGAAAAATTGTTGTCTCTCTGTACCGTGGCGGTACAGAAGAAGAAAGCAAAGCTAGCGGTGGTGGAGTGAAAGCAAAGCAGCAAAAAAATATAAACTAATCTAAATACTAACTTTTGTAAAAACTAATCATTTTTTTATTCCATATCAAAAAGAAAGGCGAAGTGAGTGAAGAGTGAGTTCACTGCTTAATAATAATTAAATATAGTTAGAATTAGAGAAGAATATAATAGTGGACTATAAGACAGGTGCATAAAATATATCGTGAAAATATCCTTTATTTATTTAATGGCGGTGCATTGAAAATGTACAGCTTTAGATAGAAAGTATATTATACCAAGTTAACTATAATTTAGTTGGGGAAAAAGAGGTGTGCCTTTTTTTTTATAGAAAAAGAAACAAGTAGAGAGTGAAAGTAGTAGAGGTGCTGTGCAGATATCTTAAATGAAGAAGTGATCTTTATTATTATTATTATTATATATTTTTTACCACAAGAGTGAGAGTACAATATACAAATATTTAAGTAGAATGCCTACAGTTAACTAAAATTAGGTGGATAGTTAAGTGCATTGTATTATTTTGTTCTACACTAAAATAGATGTGCTGGCTGGATAGATTGATTCACTTGAAAAAAGAAAAAAAATTGTTGTTGGGGCCTCCCAACGTCGAACACACTTTGTGATGTAGTTAATTTGGAAGTGAAGGGATGAGTCACCACTTGAACTAAATGCTCTTAGATTTAATCATAACTTAACTATCACTAGTGTAAACACTTAGGCACTGATGATAGCACTGAAAGAAATTGAATCAATTTATTTATTATTTAATTCTTAAATGGGATGAGTCCATCCTGCCAAGCAAAAATCCCAAATCCTTCCTTGGAAAAAACGGAGCAGCTCTCCAGGAAAAGGAACTTGAGTGGAGGGAGCGGACGGGAAAAGTAAAATGAGAGAAAATGTTAAGTCAAGACAGAGTGAATATGGAGGAGAGAGAGAGAGACAGAAGGAAAGGGAAAACTATTTCCCTTTCACCATCATCATCCCATTCCATTCCATAGCACAGGACGGGATAGTACATTATGGAGTGAAAAGAACGCTGCCGTTTTTTTTGTTGGACATGGGAAAAAAATGGAGGCAAAATTACACGGGAGGGATGGGAAGAGAGCCGCACCACATCCACCTCCATCCTCACAATGGAGAAGGGGAAGAGGAAAAATGGAAATCTATACTTCCACTTCTTCCTCCTTTTGGCTTCTGGAGGAATGGGAAATGGGAGCTTCTTCTTCTTCTTCTCCTCCTTCACCTCCATTAGTGTAAAAAGGGAAAGCTGGGCTTCCTTTCTCTATCCCTCCATTCCATGGATGGATGTAGCTGCATGTTGTTGGAGGTGGTGATGGTGGTGGTGGTAAAGGCGCTGGTGAAACCTAATCGATCATGATGGAGAGAGTTGGGGCAACTCTTGGAATACCAAAATAACAACGCTCCCGAGTTGGAGCAGAGCATACACACACTCACATTGCCTCCGATCCCAACCCAACCTAATGGTTTCACTAGTGGAAGAGAAGCACATGAGTAGAGAGAGACAGAGCTACCTTTCATACAATGCTGAGAATAATTCCCCCAAAAAGAAAAAGGGAAGAAAACGCAGCAGTTTCCCTTCTCTCTCTCTCTCTCCGTGGTTTCTCCAACGTTTTTTTTTTACACAAGTGGAGAAACAGAAAGGAATGGAGGGAGGGAGAAGAAGAGTAGGATAGAGAAACAGCCAGACTGTGTGTGGTGGTGGTGGAGCAGGTGGTGGTGCATTGTACATTGTGAGTTCTGTTGCACTTTCCCATAATAACATCCATGCTATCAACAATATACGGGGAAGGGAACGGTGGTCCTCCTGGCCTAAAAGTTGACAGCAGCAGAGCAGAGAAGGAATAGGCGCCGGCGTGCGTGCATATTCCCCAATCGACCGCCGCCACCTCCGCCACCAACAACGACAACAACATAATAATAATAATAATAACAGAAAACAGTATCAGCTATATTTACACTCCAATCCAATACATACTCTATCCTCTCTCTCTTCCCTATTTACTTACTTACATTGCATCTTTCTCCCAATTTTTTTTTTGGGGGAGAAAGCTACTAAAAAAAAAAAACACAGAGACATTACACAGGTTTACGAGGAACTTCCTTTTTACTCGAGAGCTCAAGCTAAATAAATATGCTGCTACTCCACTTATGCAAAAAAAGGGGAACATTTCCCTCCGTATTTGTTTTTTTAGTTAGTGAATATTATAAAAGAGCTCCTCCATTTCCAGCCTTCCTCTCAGTCTCTGATTGGGAGTGAAGGGGAAACGTTTTTTTTTATAAATCATTAAAATTATTTTGCATTTCTTTTCTGTTGTCTTCATTCCTTCTCCAAGAAAAAAACTGATTATTATTTTTTACTCCGTGTGAGTCCCCTCATGTTTGTCACAGTCACTCCTCCTCCGGAGCTGTTCTTCCTCCATCCTTCTTTTGGAGCTGTTTGGAACGTGAGAAAAAGAATTGTTCCAGCTCCAAGGTAAATCCTGTTTTTTTTTCTCTCTCCACTTCCTCCTCTCATTTTTCTTCCCAAGTCCCAAGTCAACCAAGTCCCATGCCATCATCCCCAGACATCCCCCTCTAACAAAATGCAGGGAACTCAAATGGGAAGGAACTGACTGATCGTGAGTGAGTGAGTGAGCGGGAGGGAGGGAGGGAGAAAACGGGAACTCCAAGCTCACAAATATTTGATGATATCAAATCGTGTCCAAATTGGCCAGAATGGAAAAACTATCCATCCATATAAACCATATGAAACTGTTTTTTTTTCTGTCCACCTCTCCACCAATCTGATATTGATTCCCTCCAAATACATTAGACTAACATGGGCTCCCACTCCAAAGTTCAAGCGGGTGACTGAGAGAAGAAGAAGAAAATCATCATCATCATCATTTTCCCCTTCCTCCTTCTTTTTTTTAACAATCCGAAATCACGTAATCCATTCATATCCACCAAATAAGGCTAGACGACGGCAGTGTAGTACTAAGATAAGCCCAATATACATATATGCTTATCTTACATATAGAAAGGTTGCTTATCCCATTTTTAACTTTCTCCTTTTCTCCCAATATCTTTTCCTTTTTTTTTCATTTTCTCCCGCTGGTCATCCAATCCGTAGATTTTTCATGTTGTCTCTGACTTTGATTGTTATTAAACGAAGGACTTTCCCCCCATTTATTCTCGTTACGGAGGGAGCATTGGAGCAAGCAAAGAGCGAAGGAGAAGAAGCAAAAATTGGAGAAAGGAGCTCTCCATTTTCTCCTCCTCCTTTTCAAAAGGAACACAACCAGAGAAAAAGAGAGAGAGAAAGTGGATAGAATTTACCATTTCATTTTTTTCTTCTTCAAAAGGGCAGCATTCCCATTCCCACATCTTCTATATCACATATCTGGATGGGAATCCAGATTGTAAAAAAAAATAAAATTCCTCGACATCGACTCCTTTTTTTCCTTTCTTCTTCTTCAAAGTTTTATTTTTTTATTTTGCCAAAAAAAAACACGGTAGCATATTATCTTTTTTTGTTTTGTTCGGGAGCATTATATTTGCGACCCTGGCCAATGATCCCTGCTCTTTTTTCTCTCTGGACTGGAGCTGGACGTTATAGATGGGAAAATGAACAGCCATTTATAAAAAAACGGAAAATTTTCCAGGAGAGAAAAAAAAACTTTTTTCCAAAGCTGGACAATCAATTCGTTTTATTTTCTTTGAGGAGAAAAAAAAATGGGGAATCGGAGCTACGTGCCTCCAAACGTATATTTCTTGGAAGGAGATTGTCAATGGGCTAAGGATAATGATGGCGGTGGTCTGTTTTGGAGTGGAGGAGGAGGAGGATGATGATGATGATGATCTGGCTACGGGTTTTGGATCAAGCATTCTTTCCCAGTTTTTTCCCTCCTCCCAAAGCTAGCGCCACCAGTCCCCTTCCTTTTCCCGTGCTTGGTGGTGGCAGCCAGCATATTTGGGTGAGCGGAGAAAGCTGAGAAAAGAAAATATCCTTCTATGCAACTAAAAAAGCCAAGGACGAGGATACACATTTTTTTTCTCTCTCTACCACACCAGCTTTCACTCTTGTTTTCCCTCATTGTTTTTTTCTTCCTTTCTTTCTCTCCAGCCGTGCTAGACAATTTTTTTTCTTTCTCCCTCCCGGAATTAAATTGATGCGACATCATTATACCCATCCAGGGAAAGCGAAAAACGAGAGTGTCAATCGTCGTCCCCAGCTCCGAGGAGAAAAAAAAATGGGAAATGGAATCAGATCAAATCCCATTCAAAGCCCCGTTCCCTTTGTCATTGTAGCTGGGAGCGGGAAAGCAAGCGTAAGCGTACCACCACATCCATATCCATATCCGTAATATGGATTTTTTTTCTCTCCCGCTTATTGTCTCATAAACTACTCCACTTTCCCCCATCAACAATGAAAAAATTGCAATAATAATTTTTCCCCATTCATACTCGGATCATCATCATCATCATCATCCATTTAATAATATGAATCTTACTTTGATTTACAATTCCACTCCGCTCATCCCTCCCCCGGAGGAGGATAGGAGGGATATGATATGTATGAATAATCCTGCCTCCAACTAATAATATTCCTCCGATGGTTCCTCCAAGCCGCATAATAATATGGTGGGGCCAAACGATTAGCAAACACAATTTATGAATTATGTCATGAGAGGGGGCTCGGAGAGAAAAAAAATGACTCACAATCAGCTATACTACCTGCACACTTAAAAAAAATATTTTCTTTCTCTGTACAGCTTTCCTTCCCCCCCCCCCCCAAAAAAACATATTTGG